>JAOTRH010446607.1:0-31543 GCA_034768845.1 Heliamphora exappendiculata
CAACAATACCGATGAGTTGGGTACTGGCATTATTTGTCCGATGATTGATAATCAGCTGACAGAAACCACGTTCGATTCATGTTGAGGAGTTCCCCCTCGTGTGCTTTTCTTATAGGTTTGATTATGCTAAACCTGTACAGTAGATTTTCAGATCCAGCATATCAAAAGGTTAAGCGGTGCGGTTGCGAGGAGAAAAGGATAATTAAATCGGGTTGTCAGTAACCTAATTTATATATCGGGAATCCATATATTAAACGTAGGGAGAATTCAGAGCATTTGATAGTTGGAAACTCAAGACATAATTTGAGTTCGGGCCGGGAGTTCAGTCAGGACCTTTAGTGGAATAAGTTCTGGTTCGTATGGGAAAGGATCTAGCTCGGGGATAGAGTTAGGGATATCCAGTTTTCTCGTACGGTTAGCCTGAGTCCTATACTTGCTCGTGATCCCTCACATAGTCCATAATACGCACGGATATTTTTTTGTTGGTTTTGGTAATTATTTAATTTAATTTGAATGTCGGTATTTCCACCGGGGACATTTAGGAGTTAAATTAAATTTATGAAAGGCGGTTTTGATTTTTGGCACACCTAGGGATTACTCTCTAAGTGATGGTGGGTTTAATTAAATATGTTAAGTATACATTTATATATCCTTTTAGGAAGGAGAGGATATACTGAATATATTTTTTGTTATATTGATATATATATCAAGAGGAGGCTTATGGAAAAAAGCTAACCTAACCATAATTCTCCCACCATAGCCACCGCCCCCTCTCCTCTTAGGCAATTAATTTTTCCTTTTGGAGATTATTGTGTGAGAAGAAACCAAAAGGAAGAAGAACACTTCGATCGGAATCGGTGCCCACACATCGTGACCGTCGTAGTTCATCTGCGATATACGTGAGAAGGTTGCAAGGTCGTCTTCATCATATTCGGGACTTCTTGAAACTTTTCGACAAGTTTCATAAAGGTATTAAACTATTGAAATCTATATAGTTTTCGTTTTTCATGAAAATCGCATACGTCATTTTTTACGGTTATGACGTCGATTCATAAATCTTTTTTTCCACTACGCGGCTCACTCTCCAACAGGAGCCCTTGCCTTCTTTCATCTCCTTCTCTCCCTCTCTTGATTATTCTAGAATGGCCCAAGGGCCATGTTTGGTTAATTTCTTATTATTTTCTCCTTTTTCCTTCCTAAATTTTGCTTTCATTAATTACCTCCGATCTAATTTAATTCCATGAATGTCATAATTTAATTCCACATTTACAACTTAATTTTAATCCCGTATTCCAAGAATTTGAATTAATAAGTTATACTTAACCACAAATTATAGTCATTTATCATCCCGTATCTCAATTACATTTCATATACCATTAACTCCTTCATTAATGAACAAGAATTTTATAGTCCTCATACTCAACTTTAATTCTGTCTCTTCGCTTAACCGAAAATATGGAAGAACAAAATAAACACATACCTGGTCATTACACATGGGAGAAGGAGAATGCCTCGCGATTTAGAAATGCTGAATTTTCCTTGGGCTCTCTTTTGCTTTAAGCTTTATTGTTGTCCTCACCAGAGCCTCCTAGATTCCTCCTTCAAGAAACTTCCATGGAAATACAGAGCAAGAAAAGAAGAAAAGGAAGACGCACCGGCACTGAAAAACGTGAGGCTTTGAGGTTTTTTTTGTCTTATGTTTTTATTTCTTGTTTTTATTTATCTCCACATTTCTAGGAACTTCCTACTTAACTCACAATCCCTCGGTTAATTTGATTAAATCTTAGTTAAATCATTTATTTGATACTCTCACTAAAAATTAAATTAAAATTTTCTGACATTCTAGAATTTGTCACCATTCATGATATTTTGATGTTCCAATACAAACCAATCACATATGACACGCATTATTAATTCTTAAAAATTATCTCCAGTAATTTTAATTATATTAAAGCAATTAACAATAATTAATAATAATAATAATAATAATCGTAATAGAAACGTACCGAGTCTCTACAACCATACATACTCGCATCACTTTAGGACATTTCCTCACAGGGTCACGTCACACCAACTCAATTCCCAATAAGTAGGTAACAACTAAATGGGTAGGAAAAAACCACGCCACCGTCTTGAGCTCATGGCTCTGGTACACCCATCAGGAAATACAAAACGATCAACTAAGAACACCTGTCCCTTAAGTCATTACACAAGCACCACTAACACACCGCTATCCGAACATAAAAGCAACTACATGCAATACGAACAAAACTAACCTCGCCAACCAACTCTAGATCAAACAGCACCACCCTATCACTCGCCCTTTAAGGATAAAACAGCATCACTACATCTAGACATTAAGCCAGATACAGACCACCACCATCATCCTCTAAAGGGATCTCTACCCATCAACACGTACTACAGGTAGCATAACACACAACGGGCAACTAACCAAGATCACCCTTAACTCACATGGGTATAACACACTCCAAAAAATCAGTGCTCATCTAACGAGCCTACGCCCACCATAATTACTAGCCACCGAATCACACTTCCACAACCTACACCATCATCTAGACCATAACTTGTCCTACCCCATGGGCATAACTCCTATAACAAAGATATCACAAAACCCAACTAGATTAAGCTCAACTTAATCTTCTAAAGCCAATCTATAGACTACCCACCACCTACTCATATCACATCAACACACATTCATATACCGAGGGAAAACCTTAGATTAGCACGACAATCCGGGTAACTAATTCAGATTTCTCATAGAAAGAACATCAGCCAAATGCTTTTCTATTTCAAACCCCAAAGTAGTTGATCGGACGCCAAATGGCATGCAACATCACCCCAAGACTCAACCTCCATGCTCATATAAACACATAGCATGCACAAGACAATACAACCACAATCCTATGCAAGCACACAATTCATGTCGTGCAGTGGTGCCTAATATCATCATACAATTCTCATACAAAGGTTGTCCTCACTTCCCATGGCTTCAAGGTATTCGAACCCAGAGCTCTGATACCATTCTGTCATGACCCGAACCTTGAGTCCGTGAACTATACCCCAGGTCATACCTTACATGAATTATACTCATTGATAATTTTCAAAACATAAGAAAAATATTTCGTATATGCCTTCAAAAGATTTAAACTATAAAACCAAGTTTCAAAAATTTATTTATAAAACCACTGAAGAGTTTGTGACAATATACATTCAACATTTCACTATCATTTTAATTACATTCATTTCCTTAACTTTATGTACAAACAAGACGTAAAACAAAAGAAATGCTAGCTCCATCCGCTAGCCCTATCCAAAATGCATCCATAGCCTAGGTTTCATCCATGCTCTTCGAAACCTGAAATTATTTAGCATGCATGCGTGAGCCGAAGCTCGTAGGATAAAGATTAACTCAAATGTAATGCGTGATTTGTGAAGTGTGATGGGTGTAACCGAGATAAATGTGCATATTTCACCAAATCATTTTCTGTTCACACACACACCCATACCAACAAATTTATTCCCCATTATCCACTTGTTTTCAATTGCATTAATTCATCATTTCATTAGTCACATTCACTGAACCCATTTCAAACCATCCCTTACTTTAACATTATCCACATTTTTTATTTCATTACCCAATTTTTACAAAACCGTACCACATCTTATGATTCGGTGTCGAATACAGCTTATAGAAACCTCACCCCATTCGCCCCCAACAGGCTACGTGAATCCGTTGTGGAATCAGTCGCTCTATAACTCATCACGACACAACACCACATTTTGGGGGTTAACCCATGGGCATGTGGTTCCCATCTTGTGCAAGTTTTCAGTCTTTCACCGCGGAACTGTGCAACCTGAACTTAATTCACATCAATCCATACGGTTTATTATTTGTTAATTACTTTCATTTCATAATCTGGGAGTCCAACCCACAATTGGTTCATCTCCCAATTACTACCACAAATTATCATTTCAATACCAAATTCAAATTTCCTATTTTATATCTGAACCACATTCTGTTTTAGTATTCATCTTTCCTTTTAAATCAAATACATCATATACTTTAATACACAATTTTTCATAATTCATATCACTTTTATCAAAATTTGCAAAGTACCAACAACACAAAGTTAATGCAATCATGATCATGCCATTTTAAAATAGAAATACACACATCATGTGCATATATATCCATATATAAGTTTGAAATCCACTTTCACTGTAAAATCCAACCAACGGGTCCCAAGCATGTATTCCAACCCAAGTATAGCTATGTAATTATACTACTAACCCAAGGGACTAGAATTTGATAAAAACGTCCAATGATGATGAAAAAAAATCTTTTTCAAAATATTTGGCCAAAACAGGTGAAAATGGTTAAAAAATTTGACATACCCTCACTATTTCAATTATAACTTTTTTCACAAAAAGAATTTTATTGTTAGAGTAGTGTCATTGAAAAGAAAACTTTTGGAGCTTCAATTTGAGTACAACAATGAACCAATTCGGAGTCCGAATGAGGGAGATATGATCAGTTGAAGTTGGCTCAGTGCAGCCAATCTGCTCAAGCAGACAAAGGGTGCTCGAGCTCCTAAGTTCTCTGCCATGTGACAGCTCGAGCGGACAAGGCTCCACTGGAGCACGCTATCGCTCGAGAAAACCCTAAAACTTCCCCTATTTTGAGTTCTAAACCCCAAACTACATACCCCTTCACAAATTTGCTTCAAAACCCTATTCCCAACCTAAAAACATTGGTTTCCATGTCTCACAACTCCTTTTATACAACAAATATTCAAAACCATGGTTAATCCCTTTGCAAAAGCCCCCATTTCCATGAAACCCAACTCAACCCACACACAAACCTATCAATCTTTCAATCGTGCATGAAACGGGTTTTTAGGCATTTCTTTCGGTGTTTCTTTGTGGTTTTGGGCTTGTGTATGTCCAAGGGTATCAAAAGGGAGTTTGGATGCTTTGATTTTGGGGTTAGGGAGTTGATCCCGTAGCTAGGGTTTCATTTTTTGTCATGGTCCTGTCCACTGGATTGGGTGGTTCAGTCGACTGGGTTGACAGTGTGATGATCCAGTCAACTGGAGTGATGATCCAGTCGACTGACTTGGGTTTGTGTTTTTTTTTGTGTTTTTCTAGTAGCTTTTCAGTCGATTGAATTATGGGGTTCAGTCGACTAAACTTCTGTTGAGGCTATTTTAGTTATTTTGAGAGGTCGAGTTGTAGCCTTGAAGGTCTATTGTTGTCGTCCTCGGAGGTGACGTGGTTTTGTTAATCATTGTGTTCATGCATAGTTAGGTGTGGGACGTGTTTGGATTCGAAGTTCTTTTTCTAAAAAGGGGAGTTTTGAGAAAAGATGGTGTTTTGTGAAAATGTTTGTGGAAATCATAATGTAGGAGGTTTGGAGTTGGCCTTTGGGTCGGGTTTTGTTTTGTAGATTGTTGGTTGTCTGGGTGAGTGGATGTCGAGTTATGTCGCATGAGATGTTGAGAAGGGTTGTGTGGCATGTGTCGTCGAGAAGGGTCGTGTGGCATGTGATGTCAAGATGGTTCATGTGGCACGTGATGTCGTTATGTGAAATGTAATGTTGTACATGGTTTGGTGGATTAAAACTCTTATTTTATTTATGCGTGTGTTGTGTGAGACCCTGACCCGTTTTCTTTTTTGGCGTTTTCGAACGCGCGTTATGTGTTTCCTTTCGAGCATGTTTTTACTGCTTTTGATGCATGATCGGGCTTAGATATGCATGCAGGGTAGGTTCCCCGGGCTGTGGGCCATTGTGGTGCGAATCTCAAAAATTTTCAAAAAGAGATATTTTAGAGACCTATAAATATCGGAAGTTAGATATTTTCAAAAGATATTTTCCAAAACATAACTCCTAAGTTTCCCATTCTTCTCTCTGCCTTCTCTCTAAGTTCTCGGGGGCCCGGGGCTCAATTTTCAATGATCTAACAGCGAATCCTTGCTTTTGGCGTCATGGGCTATGCACCCATCAGTCAGATTTCAATTTCGGCGAAGCTCGATTTTGCACGTGGTTCGAGGCATCGAGTTTTTAACTCGCCGAGGTAGGATTCTAAACCCTACTGCTGTATAAGGGTGCTGTGGGTAAACATGTGTGTTTTTAATGGTTAGATCTCTGTAGATCTGATTTTGTATCAAATTTGGTTTTTGGGTTAAAAATTGGATTTTTTGTTGGTTCCGATGGATGGAATCGGGTGTCGGGAGTTTCTTTTGAGATCTCAGTGTTAGGTCTAGATGTGTGAGTGTTCACGGTTGTTGAATTGGTGTTCAGAAGTGTCGATTCGAGGCTTGGAGGGTTGAACTCGTAGCTCATAATTGTTTTCCGCCAAGGTTCGATCGACTGAACCATGTGGGTTGGCATTTTGTGGTTTCCAGTGTGGTCTTCGATCGACTAGGGGCTTGGGTTCGGTCGACTGAAGTGATGGGGTGTGTTTTGGTGGTTTTGGGTTGATTCCTTGGTTTTCGATTGGTGTCCTAAGGTATTCAATTGATTAATTTATGGGAATTACTTGATTTAACTACCTGTGGATTCCTTTTGGGGTTTGGTTGGTTATGTGGTGGTTCGATTGGTGTCCTTTGGTATTCAATTGATTAATTTATAGAAATGAGTTTATTCAAATACCCTTGGGTCCCTTTGGGGGTTCGGTTGGTGGTGTTATAGTTTTGGCGGTTGTGTGGTGACCTCGGGTGTTTATGTGATGTCGTCCTTGGGCGATGTGCATGGTAGATACGGCTTGTTGATGCACGGTTAGGTGCATAGTTTGGTGTTGGGTTTGTGTTGGCCCGGATGAGCGTCGTGAGTCTGTGATAGCTGTGTTGGGAGTGTTTGGGCCAGTGTTGGTCGTGTGGGTTGTCCCCTTGAGTGGGTGTCAATTTTGACGGGTGACATCGTGATGTGATTTTATAAGGTTATGTGCATACTTATAACTGTTTATTTATGTACGGAATATGTAAGTAAATTACATAAGGTGATATCGTTATGTGTAATGTGATTTATGCTTTAAAACCTAGAGTTTTATAGGCATGTGACGTGGTTTGTGGAACGTCGTGTTGATACATGGTTATATGCTTATATGCTTTAAATCCTATTTTAGGTTTGCATATGTGTATGATATGGTTAAGATGAATTTGTGATCTAGTAGATGTAAATCCTGGTTGATGATGCATGTGTGTGTGTGTGGATGTATGAGGTAGGCTGTGAGAGCCGGTGATCGAGGTAGGCTGCGAAAGCTAGTGGATGAGATAGGCTGCAAAAGCCGGTGGATGACGTAGGCTGTGAAAGCCGGTGTTGAGGTAGGTTGCGGGAGCCGGTATGTGCGCTCTGTCGGCTGAAATGAGGTCCTGAGGAGGCACTTGTGTGTATGTGGTATCTAAAGGCTAAAATGAGGTCCTGATGAAGCATATGTTGCATGGATTGCATGTATTGCATATTGAAACAGATAGACCAATTTTCTTAAAACTATTTTATCGGCCTACGGGAGTTGAAATATTGTATTAACGGCCTGCGGGAGTCGTAATACTATATTTGTTTTTAAGACTCTGATGAGTAAAACTAAACTTGGTTTGTATCCTCGCTTTCCCTTGCATGTGAAAATGGTTTTCGGGCTCTGGTGAGTCGTCATCTAAAGTTTTCAAATCATTTTAATGGTTTAAAAGAGAGTCAAAAATTGCACTTCGTTTATCGAGCATGTTTAGCTTATACTATCTGTGTTGTTTAGAATCTACTGAGCTCCGGCTCACGGTGTGGGATTTTGCTTTTTTTCAAGTACCGGTCACGCTAGTTGATCTGGAGGTGCTGAAGAGGTGGAAGCGTTGTAGTCTTCCATTTTTGTTCTTTTGTTACATGTATTGTTATAACATGTTTTTCGGGCGTTGGTGCCGTGTAATGTTGCCGTTTGGCATTTATATGCAATGCATGTATAGTTTAAATTGAGAGTGTATTCTCGGGTTGGGTTTTATCTGGTTGTTGTTGATGTTTCACGTGGCTCAGAGTTTGGGGCATGACAACTTGGTATCAGAGCTCTAAGTTTGAATACCTATGAGCCGTGGGAAGAGGGTGCGTTCCTATGTGAGGTTGATTGTGTGTGCTTGACAGCATGTGTTTAAGCGCTTTGATAACATGTCTATGTGTTAGCGTGTTAGATATGTGGACAATGTGTATATGTGAGCATGGGGGTTGAATCTTAGGAGTGATAGTCTTGCCCTTAGGCGTTTGGGTTAACAAACTCGGGAGCCAAGTTAGAAACATGTTTAGCTGACGTGATTTCTATTAGGGAATCTGAGTAGGTTATCCAAATTGATGTGTCATTCATGTTGGTTTTCCTCGGTATATGTGGAGTTGATCAGCATGTACCTATGAGGCTATGTGATAGCACGCTAAGTGTTTAGTGTTTATGTTCATGCTGTGTGCTGCATCTTATATGTTGTTTTCTTTCATATAGACGCGATGTCGGCGAGGAGAGGATGAGGCCATGGTCGAGGCCGTGGCCGTGCTGGCCAAGGGGATGTTCCTATCCCTGATGTTGGGGATGCTAATGCTCCCGAGGGACTGATGGACGCGACGGAGTTGTTGCGTGTGCTGGTTGGTTCTATCCAGTAGCTGGTTGCTAGGGGTGAGCCTGTTAGGGAGAGGGTACCTGAGGCGAGGGTTACAGCTGCGATGCGGGAGTTCCGGCGTATGGATCTGCCTACTTTTGCAGGAGATCCTGATCCGCTTATGGCGACGGAGTGGTTGGAGCTAACGACTTAGATTCTGGACACATTACAGATTATGGAGGATGGGATAAGAGTTTCCTTTTCCACCTTCCAAGTAAGGGGTGCTGCTCATGCATGGTGGAGATATGCCAGGGGCATAGTGGGGACCACATGGGCAGCTTTTACGGGATTGTTTCTGGAGAGATATTTCCCAGCTTCGAGGAAGGACTTATGTAGGGAGGAGTTTTATTCTCTTACCCAGGGGACCATAGACATCATGCAGTATGAGGCCCAGTTTACGTGCTTATCTCGATTTGCACCGGAGGTAGAGTACAGAGATGAGTTGCTTTCGATGAGGTTTGAGCAGGGTTTGAGGCCGACGATCAAGGAGCGAGTGGTTGTGATAGGATATCGTGTGTTTAGACAGTTGGTGGAGGCAGCAGCGAGGGTTGAGAATGCTTTAGCTGAGACTCGAGCTTCGAGGGAGACCAGGACCTCACAGGGTGGGGCAGAGGCACAGACAGGTGGACGCTTTAGCAAGAGGCAGAGGTCCTCTAGTTCAAGCTTCTACCCATCTGGACCACAGCAGTTTTCAGCACCATCACCATCTATGGCTTTGTCTAGGAGGCCAGAGTAGAGGGAGTTGACCTATTTCTGATGCAGGCAACCTGGACATCGTGCGGCAGATTGCTTACAGCCGAGGCCATCCCAGAGTTTGGCACCAGTGCAGCAGCAGGGGAGGGAGCCGCCAGTTTGCTATGGGTGTGGAAAGTCTGGACATATTCGTAGGAATTATCCTTAAGGAGGCAGTGTACCGAGTGGAGAGAACACACCAGTGGGTTTGTATGTGCCAGGTTCAGCTGCGTACTGACAGCGGCCTTCTACAGTCCAGGTTTCCCGAATGACAAACAAAGGGACTTCAGTTCAGTCTGTGCGACAGCCGACAGTGCCGAGTACTGGTGGTCAAGACAGAGTGGGGTTGCCCCGAGTGTATTCTCTTATAGTTCGCGGTTCATCTAGAGCACAAGTCGTGTGAGAGGATGCTGATATGCCTTCAGCGAGCAGAGGTACTTTTGGAGTATACAGGCTTTAGGCCAGTTCATCATTGCATCTGTTTTGGTTATGGATCCGAGGATGGTGTGCTATGTTGAGGCAGTGGTTGGTGATGATGTGAGGTTGGGTGGGCTGTAGACCCCGTGTCTGTGAGATAGTTCACCATTATCTAGGATGCCTGACCTTGTTTGACTATATCCTAGGAATGGTTTGACTGACCATCTCGTGTACTTATGTTGATTGTGATCACCGAGTTGTTTTTGTTAACCTTGAGTTGAATTTCGGGAGCAAAATTCCTTTAAGGGGGTAGAGTTGTGAGACCCTGACCTATTTTCTTTTTCAGCGTTTTCGAATGCGCGTTATATGTTTCCTTTCGAGCATGTTTTGACTGCTTTTGATGCATGATCTGGCTTAAATAGCATGCGGGGTAGGTTCCCGGGGCTGTAGGCCGTTGTGGTGCGAATCTCAAAAATTAAAAAAAAAGATATTTTGGAGACCTATAAATATCGAGAGTTACATATTTTCAAAAGATATTTTCCAAAACTTAACTCCTAAGCTTTTTTTTTTCTCTCTGCCTTCTCTCTAAGTTCTCAGGGGCTTGGGGCTCAGTTTTCAACGATCCAACAGCGGATCCTTGCTTTTGGCGTCGTGGGCTACGCAACCATCCAGTCAGATTTCAATTCTGGCAAAGCTTAATTTTGCATGTGGTTCGAGGCGTCGAGTTTTTAACTCACCGAGGTAGGATTCTAAACCCTACTACTGTATAATGGTGCTGTGGGTAAACATGTGTGTTTTTAACGGTTAGATCTTTGTAGATCTGATTTTGTATCAAAATTGGTTTTTGGGTTAAAAATTGAGTTTTTTGTTGGTTCCGGTGGATGAAATCGGGTGTCGGGAGTTTATTTTGAGGTCTCAGTGTTAGGCCTAGAAGTGTGAGGGTTCACGGTTGTTGAATTGGTGTTCGAAAGTGTCAATTCGAGGCCTGGAGGGTTGAACCCGTAGCTCAAAATTGTTTTCCACCGAGATTCGGTCGACTGAACCATTGGGTTCAATCGACTGAAGCTTGGATCTTGGGTTCGGTCGACCGAACCTATGGGTTCAGTCGACTGATCCGTGTGGGTTAGCGTTTTGTGGTTTCCAGTGTGGTCTTCGGTCGACTGGGAGCTTAGGTTAAATCGACTGAAGTGTTGGGGTGTGTTTTGGTGGTTTTGGGTTGATTCCTTGGTTTTCAATTTGTGTCCTAAGGTATTCAATTGATTAATTTAAGGGAATTACTTGATTTAATACCTGTGGATTCCTTTTAGGGTTTGGTTGGTTATATGGTGGTTCGGTGCTTGGGTTTTGGTTTCTAATTGGTGTTCTTTGGTAGTCAATTGATTAATTTATGGGAATTAGTTGATTCAAATACACTTGGGTTCCTTTGGGGTTCGGTTGGTGGTGTTATGGTTTTGGGGGTTGCGTGGTGACCTCAGGTGTTTATGTGATGTCGTCCTCGGGCGATGTGCATGGTAGATACGGCTCGATGATGCACGGTTAGGTGCATAGTTTGGTGTTGGGTTTGTGTTGGCGCGGATGAGCGTCATGAGTCTGTGATGACCGTGTTGGGAGTGTTTAGGCCAGTGTGGGTCGTGTGGGTTGTCCCCTTGAGTGGGTGTCGGTTTTGACTGGTGGCATCGTGATGTGATTTTATAAGGTTATGTGCATACTTATAACTGTTTATTTATGTATGAAATATGTAAGTGAATTACATAAGGTGATATCGTTATGTGTAATGTGGTTTATGCTTTAAAAGCTAGAGTTTTATAGGCATGTGACGTGATTGGTGGAATGTCGTGTTGATACATGGTTATATGCTTTAAATCCTATTTTAGGTTTGCATATGTGTATGATGTGGTTTAGATGAATTTGTGATCCAGTAGATGTAAATCCTGGTTGATAATGCATGTGTGTGTGTGTGGATGTATGTGGTAGGCTATGAGAGCCGGTGATCGAGGTAGGCTATGAGAGCCAGTGGATGAGGTAGGTTGTAAAAGTCGGTGGTTGACATAAGCTAGGAAAGCCGGTGTTGAAGTAGGCTGCGGGAGCCTGTCTGTGTGCTCTATCGGCGGAAATGAGGTCCTGACGAGGCACTTGTGTGTTTGTGGTATCCAAATGCTGAAATGAGGTCTTGAGGAGGCATGTGTTGCATGGATTGCATGTATTGCATATTGGGACGGATAGATCAATTTTCTTAAAACTGTTTTATCAACCCGCAGGAGTCGAAATATTGTATTAACGGCCTGCGGGAGTTGTAATACTAGATTTATTTTTAAGACTCTAATGAGTAAAACTAAACTTGGTTTGTATGTGTTGTATGTGTTACATGTATTGTTATAATATGTTTTTTAGGCGTTGGTACCGTGTAATGTTTCTATTTGGCGTTTATATACAATGCGTGTATGGTTTAAATTGAGAGTGTATTCTCGAGTTGGGTTTTATCTGGTTGTTGTTGATGTTTCACGTGGCCCGGAGTTTGGGGCGTTACATGTTGCGTGGGTTGAGTGAGTCATGTGAGTTGCATGTGTTGCATATGTTAACTCTGGTTAACAGTGCATTAGATGGGGCCGCGGTCTTTCGGTGAAAGCCTGAGAAGATGGTTGGGTGAATGTTTACTCTGGTTAACAGTGCATTAGATGGGGTTATGGTCATTCGGTGAAAGCCAGAGAAGATGGTTAGTAATGCATTAGATGGGACTGCGATCCTTCGTTGAAAGCCCGAAAGGTACATTAGATAGGACTGTGGTCCTTCAGTGATAGCCCGAGAAGGTGCAGGGCATGAATTGCATGTGAATCATGAAAAACAGTTTTGAAGCTTGAAAGAGAGTCAAAAACTGCATATTGGGTTGCATGTGTTGCGTCGTGTGGGTGTCATGTGTTGCATTATGTGGGATGCATGTGTTGCGTTGTGTGGGTGGCTTGTGTAGTGTGGGGAGTGTTGCATGAGTTGCGTTGTGTAGGTTGCATGTGAGGCTCATGAGAGTCGATGTATCTATCTGTGTTGCATGTGGGGCTCCTAAGAGTCAATGTGTATAACTGATTGCATGTGAAGTATTGTAGTATATAAAGATATATATATTTATATGAAACTATTTTTTAGGCTCATACGAGTCGAAAAATCTTATATCCTTTCGCTTTACATTTGATCTTGTAAAACTTGTTTTGAGGCTCGGGCGAGTCGTGACATATATATTACTCTTCTAGCATGTTTAGCTTTTATTTCATGTTTGTCAAGTTTTTACTCAGCTTTGGCTCACGGTGTGAGATTTGAAATGTTTTTCAGGTGCATACGGTCACGCAAGCTGATTAGGAGGAGCCGATTAGGGCAAAAAACCTGTGGTCTTCTTTTGTTTCTTTTTAAATCATGTACTGTTTTACATGATTTGATTCATAATCATAAGTTGTAAGCCTGAGGAAGATATATTTAATGCATGTATGCTTTTTATTTTAGGATTGAAACATCCGGTTAAGTGTTGTGTATGGTTGTTTATGGGTGTTTTACATAACCCGAGCGTTGGGGCATGACAGAATAGTATTAAAGCTCTGGATTCGAATACCTAAGAACCGTGAAAAAAGGGTGCATCACCTTGTGAGGTTGATTGCGTGTGCTTGATGTGTGTGCTTGTTTATATGTGTTTAGATGTTTTGATAACATGAACATGTTAGCGTATTGAACATGCAGATGTTGTGTATATGTGAGCATGAGGGTTAAACCTTAGGATGGATCAGTGTTACCTTTGGGCTTTTGGGTTAACAAGCTTGGAATTCGAGTTAGAAATTCATTTGGCCAACGTGTTTTCTGGCAAGAAATCCAAGGAGGTTATCTAAATTGATGCGTTACTATTATCGGTTCTCCTCGGGGGCTTGTTTAGCATGATCTTGAATGGCTATGTGTTAGCATGATTATGTGTTTTACGTTAAGTGATAACATGATGCATGAAAGCTTATGTGGTTATGTTGCTTTCATATAGATGGGATGTCTACGCGGAGAGGACAAGACCGTGGTTTAGGCCAAAAAGATATGCTAATCCCTGATCCTAGGGATGCAAATGCTTCCTAACGACGGATTAAAACGACAAGGTTGCTGCGTGCGATAGTAGGTCCCGTGTCCTTGAGGAAATTAGCCGTTGTTTAGAGTGCATGATCATGTTTGACCGTATCTTAGGAATGGTTAGGCTGACCACCTCTCATGCTTGTGTCGATTTCGATCGATGGGGTCGTTTTCTTTTGACCTTGTGTTAACTTTCGGGGACGAAATTCCTTTAAGGGGGTAAAGTTGTGCGACCTTGACCAGTTTTTTTTTCGGCATTTTTCGACGCGTTATTATCATTTTCATAATTGCATATTTATATGCATTTTATGCATGATTGGGCTTAGATATGCATGTGGGATTGGTTCCCGGGCCCGTTGGGCATTGTGGTGCGAAGTTTTAAAAAAAAATATTTTCGTGAGCCTATAAATATCTAGTCTTAGATATTTTTCCAAAGATATTTCCTATCTCTAGTTTTGAAATCAAACCAAAACCTCTGCCTTCTCTCTAACTTCTCGGGGCCCGAGGTTTGCCTTTTGGAAATCGAGTAGCGGATCCGTGCTAAATACACCGAGGGCTACGCGTTCATCTGGACGAAATCTCATTTTGACAAGGTTTATTTTTTGAGGCATCGAGTTTTTGACTCAACGAGATAGGATCCTAGACTCTCATGTCTTAAAAGGGTGCTATATGTAATCGTTTGTGTTTTTACCATTTTAAAATGTATGAAAAGTTGGTTTATATTTTGAAAAGTTAGGTTTTGGTTCAAAATCATTTTTTTATTATTTTCGGTTGGATGAAATGGGTTTTGAGGCATTTCTTTCGATATATCTTTTTGGTTTTAGATTTGTATATGTCCGACGGTATCAAAAGGGAGTTTGGATGCTTCAATTTTGAGGTTAGGGAATTGATCCCGTAGCTAGGGTTTCCTTCCAGCTGTGGTCCAGTCAACTGGACTGGGTGGTTCAGTCGACTGGGTCGACAATGTGATGATCCCGTCGACTGGAGTGATGAACCATTCGACTGACCTAGGTTTGGGTTTTTTTTTTGTTGTTTTTCTATTTGCTTTTCAGTCTACTAAATTATGGGGTTCAATTGGCTGAACTCCGGTTGGGGCTATTTTGGTTGTTTTGAGAGGACGTGTTGTGGCCATGGGGGTCTATTGTTGTTGTTGGAGGCATTACTGCCAAGATCATTAATTTGTAAACGATTTTTTATTAAAAAATAACTGGACGAGCAAATGCTGAAACGGGTTTCAGATAAAACTTTTGACGACGAACGAGTAAAATAAAACCCGTGCAAATAAAGTTAATTTAGAAGAATACCTTTTGTCGATCGATTCTTCAACTACGACTTGATTTTGAGTTGAAACTCCTGTTAGATCTTCTATTGTATTCCCTTACGCAATCCTCGAACGTAGTGTGGGTTACGGACTATCGAGAACTCGTACAGGCAGAACCCAGATATCTTTAGTCTTAAAAGATAAAATATGATATATATCATTAAACTGGTTCTGCTTACCCGCGTATATATAGGGATACAACAGGAACCTATGGAGTAATTATGAGTAAGACTTCCAATGGACCACAGACACCTACCAGCGGTTTCTGCAATTATGGAAAGACACGCTTCTACAATTTTCATAAAACACTGAATTACAGTTCATACTACTAAAGAACTATAATTGAACTTTGGCCCATAATCTCAATACCTTCTTGTATTGAGCTCCTGTTATTAAATCCTTACTATTTCTCCCCACGTTAAGATTCTGGATACCCGTCATTTAAATTTAATTATTGACAATTTAATTTAATCGGCATCTTTATATTCATTAAGTCCTTCCGCTTAACTTATTTGGCCACCGGATAATCAAATCTACCTGTAGGATTTGGCCGGATCAAAACTTATAAGCTTCCTTAAGGAGGTATCGTCAATCCCGATATTTCGAAACGTGAATTTCGTCAATAATTAATATTCGCCATATAAATAATACCGCTATCCAACTCACCGAAAATATAGACCCATATAAGATCGCATCCTCTAATAAATCAAAACAACGAATATTAAATATACGCAAATCAATAATTATTTCAAAATTAAGAAGATAAGCACTACTCATAATATTCTTGGGGTATGAATTAATTTATATAATCAGTATAAAATTAATTATCCCGAATGTCCCGTTCAATACACAAAGTGTACTGCCACATAGAGTCGGAACAATAGACGACGCTATTTTCTGATCTCTGTAACCAAGATAGGCCTACTAAAACTCTGTACCACAGTCGTACCGATGGTATGTCCATTTTCATCTAAACTATGAATATAAAACTTATATTATGCAAGAACCTAAAATTTGATCTTCTGTGTATAAGCCGTACTCTACACACCATATTAAATACCATATAGAATATTGGACTTCCATGATAACAAAGAAATGATATGCATACATTACTCATAAAGATTCTCATAAAATGAAAAATTAATTTTATTAAAAATAAAATTAAATACTAAAAACATAGTTTTTAGTATACCAACCATAACAATCTCTCACTTATACTCAAAACCATGCTACTATACATCTGACTCTCATGCCCTCTACATGACAATCAAAAAGTCTTAGCTGGTAAACTCTTTATAAAGGATCTGTAATGTTGTCTCCTAATGTAAGCTCTATGTCTGACTAAAAATCTGAGTGTGTGTATCCCAAAGGTACTAGATTAACTACCTAGTAAATCAATAGATAATCCTTAGTCCTTTTCAAGTACTTGATTATATTCTTTACCACAATCCAATGCTCCTGCCCTAGGTTAGACGGATATCTACTAACCATGCCAATGGCAAAGCAGATGTCAGGTCTAGTACGAAGCATAACATACATGAGTCTTCCTACTATCGAAGTATAAGGAACTACCTTCATTTTCTCTATCTCATCAGGTGTCTTAGGACACTGATCCTTGGATAGAGTGATTCCATGCCTGAAAGGGAGAAATCGTTTCTTGAAATCATGCATGCTAAAACGAACACGGATATCATCGATATACTTTACTTCTGATAAGCCCAACATCCTTTGTTTCCGATCTCGTATAAGCTTGATCCCAATGATGTGACTGGCTTCTCCCAAGTCCTTCATATCAAACTGCCCAGATAACCATACTTTAATCGTAGATAATACCCCCACATAGTTTTTTATGAGCAAGATATCGTCTACATAAAGTACTAGGAAGATCACCATGCGTTCTGTCACGTTTCTTGTACACACAAGACTCATCCGAACTTTGATCAAAACCATATGACTTAATGGCTTGATCAAACCAAGTGTTCCAAGACCTTAATGCCTGCTTAAGCCCATAAGTGAATCTCTTAAGCTTGCACAACATGTGTTCCTGACCCTTTGCAATGAATTCGTCTTGTTGTATTATATAGATACACTCGTAAAGATTTTCGTTAAGGAAAGCTTTCTTGACATTCATTTGCCAGATTTTGTAATCGAAATGTGCAGTAATGGATAAGAGAATCCAAATAGACTTAAACATAGCTACAGGCGAAAAGATTTCCACATAGTCGATCCCTTCTTTCTAAGTGAACCATTTAGCAACAAGCCTAACTTTGAAGGTTTTAACCTTCCCATCTGCTCCTGTGTTCTTCTTGTAGATCCACTTACATCCAATGGGTTTTATCCCTTCGAGTGGTTCTACAAGTTCCCAGATCTGATTGGAATACATAGATTCTATCTCTGAATTCATAGCCCTTTGCCAAAGATATGCATTTTTGTCTTTTCGTGCTTCATTGTAGTTAGAGGGTTTGGTATCCAGTTTTGTCGAGATCTTGTCAAACGACTCTCCCAAGAACATATACTGATCAAGTTGATGAATAACCCTCCCACTACGACAAGGCACTACCTATGTCTGTGTACTAGCAGTAACATACTGTGCAAAATCTGAATTCTGTGCATCAACACCTGGTTATTGATTTGCACCAGTTCTGATAAACCTCCCACTACGACGAGGTAATGGAATATCAGTGACTTGTAGTTCCTCTTTTGCTCTACTGGTATTTTCGCTTATGTCTTTTAGAATAATTTTGCTGTTGGGCTTGTGATCCATAATATAATCATCTTCCAAGAATCGGGCATTGGTCCTAATAATAACCTTCTGATCCTTAGAATTATAAAATAGACCACCCTTCGTTCCCTTAGGATACCCCACAAAAAAATAGACTTTCGTCCTCGGTTCCAACTTACCCGTGTTCCCATTCAGCGCATGTGTTGGACACCCCAAATACGAATGTGTTTCAGACTAGGTTTATACCCGATCCACAATTCTGTAGGAGTAGAAAGTACTGACTTAAAAGGTACAAAGTTCATAATGTAAGCTATTGTATCTAAAGCGATTTCCTAAAACGAATCGAGTAAATTTTAATAACTCATCATGGATCTTACAATTTTCATAACAGTCATAATCCTTCTTTCTGCTACACCATTCTGCTGCGGAGTGCCAGGTGTAGTCAACTGGGATGTATTCCCCTTTAATGACAAGTAGTCTTTAAACTCTCCAAAGATGTATTCTCCACTACGGTTGGATCGAAGTGATTTGTTACTTTTACCCAGATGCTTCTCTGCCTCTGTCTATAATTCTTTGAATTTCTCAAAGCATTCAGACTTATGATGCATCAGGTAAATGCATCCATACCTTGAGTAGTTGTGAGACCCGGACCCGTTGTATATTTTTTTTAGTTCTTTATATACATGACGTGTTGCTTTCAGTATATGAACAACCTCGATGCATGGTTTATGATTTAAAGTTGTAGAACAGTATGCATAAATGTGTTTTACGCTTTTCGGGGTTTGGTTGAGACTCGTTTTGATTGTGTTTAAGCCTTAAAATCAGTTTGACTGAGAAAAACACACTGCCCAGCAATTCGATCGACTGAAGATGTTGGCTCAGTCGATTGAACCGATATTTTTCAATTCGGTCGACTGAACTGAGGGGTTCGGTCTACTGAACAAAAGAAATTTGTCGTGTGTATAAATATCCAGTGGGCTGAGATATTGGTTTAAACATTTCTTCTCAGCTAAGTTACCCCTTTTCTCTGCCTTCTCTCTAGCTTTGAGGGCCCAGGACTTGATTTTTTGTTAGATTATTTATAGATCCTTGCTATCAGGGACGTGGGCTTCGTACCCATCAAGTTAGATTCTCATTCCGATGAGGTTCGATTTTTTAGGCTTCGAGTTTTGACTCGTCGAAGTAGGATTCTAGACCCTACTGCTGTATAAAGGTGTTATATGTAAATATGTGTTTTCATCAGGTAGAAAATACATTAAATGTCATATTTATGTTAAACCTTGGTTTTTCCGATAAAAAGGATGTTTTTTTCTTTTCTTGGTTTATTGCATCTTATGACATGTGGATGTTGGGTTTTCAAATGGTGTTCTTGAAAATGGTGAAAATTGTGATTTTGTGAAAAAAATCTCGATAAATCATGTTTTTGAGATTTAGAGCTAATCATTGGGGTTGAGTCTCACTTTTTAAACGTTTTGTAGAAAATGGAGAAAAATATTTTAAAATGTTTTGTTTGATCTCCACGTTGATGGATGGATCTATATATACATGTTTAATGTATATTTGTGAAAATGTTTTCGTAGTCGAGCTATGGGTTGGTTTTTGAAATGTTTATCTAGATATGCCGGGATGACGAGTATTTGGCACGAGTTGCCCTTGGTGGAAGTCTGGAAACGTGCACAAAGTTGGTGCTTTGTACCTTCGGATTAATCCCCATAAATTAAGTGGTTGGGTGCTTTGTACCCTCGGATTTGGGGACTGTAAATTAAGCAGAGTCGTTGTAGTGCTCCATATAGAACTTGCCATTACCTAACTGGTCCAATGAGGCATAGGGATTGGATAAGGGGCCGGAGTCTATAGTTGTTACCTCTGTCCCCTTGTGACGGAATCGGTACATAGGATTCATTCTCTTTTCCTCGGTGTGTGATCCGAGGGGAAAAAAATGCTTTGGTTACTGTTTTTTTTACCTGTGAAATGTTATTGTTACATCGTTTAAATGCTTGGTTTTGTGGAAAGAAAACTATTTTGGAGGCTTTTGGGAGTCTAATGGGAAAACTTGGGGTTTTATGTCGTAAAACCTTTTTGGGCTTTGTGGTTGAGTTAGCTCCCATTATATGATTGCATATCTTGTTTTACAGCTTTATAGTCTGTTTCTATTGGGTTTCGGTTCACGGTGTGGAATTTTCTTGTCAAAATCATTTTCAGGTTATGAGGATGAGGATCATGAGGAGTTGATCTAGTGATGTCTGTTGTGGCGAAAGACTTTACTAGTTTTCTTTTTTGTATGCCTGTTTGAAGGTAGGTTTGTACGCCTTAGGGCGATATATTTATGCTTGTAGAATCTGAATATTTGCTACCTATGAGAGATGCATGTTGGGTATTCTATTGATTTCAACAGATGGATTTAACTATATGAAAACTTATTTTCATAAAACTAGTGTTTAGAGGATTTTCACGTGATCCTGGGTTTTAGGGCGTGATAACTTGGTATTAAGGCTCTAGGTTCGAATACCTAAGAGCCATGGGAAGAGGGTTTATCACCTAGTGAGGTTGATTGCGTATGCTTTCTTGCATGTGGTTAAATGTTTTTATAACATGCTAATAGCCTTCTAAGCATACTCGTTTGTGTATATGTGGGTATAGAGATCGAATTTTAGGATTTATGGGTCTTGCCTTAGGGTGTTTGGAATAACATATTTGGAAGCCAAGTTAGGACTGCATTTGGCCAACATGTTTTTTAGCAAGGAATCTAAATAGATTATCCAAATTGACGCATTTGTCTTGTTGGTTCTCCTCGGTATGTGAGACGTGTTTACATAATCTTAAGTGGCTATGTGATAGCATGATTATGCGTTTATGTTGCGTACTAACATGTTGTAGGAAAGCTTATCATGTTATCTTGCTTTATATAGAATTATGTCCACGCGGGGAGGACGGGGACAGGGACGGGGCCGTGGCCGAGGTCGAGCATATGTTTAGGTTCCAGAGAAGGGAGACGTTCATGCCCCACAGGAACAAGTGGGCAGTGCTGACGTCATGCAGGAGATGCATACCACTATGAGAGTGTGGCTGAGGCATCCAGGGCTAGAGTGAGGGCTCTTAAGCCAAGAGCCTCTGTGGCCATGAGGGAATTTCGACGGTTGGATCCTCTGACCTTTTCTGGGGAGCCGGACCCCAAAGTTACTACTAAGTGGTTAGAAGTGACCACGACGATCTTTGATACTCTTGATATTGAGGAGGATGCTTTGCGCATGAAATTAGCGGCATTCCAACTGCGAGAGGATGCGAGGGAATGGTGGAAGTTTTCCAAGACCACGGTGGATGACACGTGGGCCGCTTTCATAAGAGTCTCCTTGGAGAAGTATTTCCCGAGATCTTCGAGGGATACATACCGAGAGGAGTTCCTCTCCCATGTTCAGGGGAACCTTACTGTGGTCCAATATGATGCCAAGTTCGCGAATCTGTCGCGGTTCGTAGCTGAGATGGTATCTACAGAGGAACTGCATACTAGGAGGTTTGAGAGAGGCATGTGACCGGCTATCAAGGATAAGGTTATAGCTCTGGGTTTTGAGGTGTACATCACGCTGGTGGATGCCGCTATCCGGGTAGAGAACTCATGGGCAAAGAGCCACATAGTTAGAGAGAGTAGGGGCTAGCAGAGTGATGGAGGTACACAGTCTCAGGGGCACAGGAACAAGCGCCGCATGTCCTCTGAGCCGAGTTCTCAGTTGGTACGTTCATTTTAGCCACAATCGTCTACACCTACACCTTCAGTGGCCTTAACAAGAAGCCCAGAACAGAGAGAGCTAATTTGTTATCGATGCGGACAGCCATGGCATTGTTCAGTTGAGTGCCCGTAAAAGGGCCAGATCCAGAGTTCAGCGTCTGTTCAGTCACAGGCGAGAGACCCACCAGTATGCTTTGGGTGTGGTCAGTCCGGGCATATTCGTAGGTACTGTCCCCGGGAAGGGAATGTTTAGAGTGCGACGGGAGTGCCAGCTGCTCCATTTGCACAGAGATCTAGGTTTACAGCAACCTAGGGCCCAGACATCTAGGTTTGCAGAGGGAGGTACCTCAGCACAGTTTGTGAGGCATCCGATGACTCAGGGATATGGTGGACAGACCAGACCACCGCAGGCCAGGCCTTATGTTCTTGCTGATCACAGTGATTCCAAAGCACCAGTTGCATCTGATGCTGCAGCTACTCCAGTCATGATCATAGGTAATCTTTTAGTCTTTAGATCATGCGCCAGTGTCCTCATCGACACGGGAGTATCATATTCTTTTATTTCCTCTACCTTTGCATCGGTGTTGGGGTTATGGATAGACCCGTTGTGTAGTGCATTGAGCGTAGGGACCCCAGTCAATGGGAATGTGGTGTTGAGTAGAGTTTGCAGATCTTATGAGTTAAGAGTCGTCGGTCGTTGTTTAGAGTTTGATTTTATCATTCTAAACATGACCACGTTTTATGTCATCCTAGGGATGGACTAGCTGACTACCTACTGTGCCTTTATAGAATGTGAGCGATGGAGTGTGTCGATCTGTACATCGGAGGGTGACTGCTTCTACTTTGTGGGTGATCAGGATGAGGGCTTGGTGTCTGTGCCAGGTGCCGCACGAGTTCGAGGATACTTGGGTTTCCTCTTTTCTGTTCTCAGGTTGGATGAGCTGGGTGAGGTTCGAGGGGAGCTACCCCAAGTGGTATGTGATTACCCAGATGTCTTTCTTGATGATCTATTTGAGTTACTGCCAAGCCGAGATGTGGAGTTCTCTATTGATCTTGTTCTAGGAGCTGCTCCCATCTCTATGCCATCATATCGCTTCGCACCTGTTGAGTTGCGAGAACTCAAGATGCAGTTGTAGGAGTTGCTAGATAAGGGGTTTGTGCGATCGAGTACGTCTCTGTGGGGAGCTCCAGCTCTTTTTGCGAAGAAGAATGATGGATCCTTGAGATTGTGCATAGACTACAGGAAGCTGAAGCAGGTAACTGTGAAGAATAAGTATCTTATGCCGAGGATTGATGACCTGTTTGATCAGCTGAAGGAATCAAGCTGTTTCTCGAAGATTAACTTGAGGTCAGGGCATCACTAGTTGAGGATTAGCGACGAGGACATAGCGAAGACCGCCTTTCGGACTCGTTATGGTCACTACGAGTTTCTGGTCATGCCATTCAGTTTGACTAACGCCCCTGCGACATTTATGGGTTTGATGAACCGTATCTCCACCCTTATCTGGACAGTTTTGTGGCCGTGTTCATGGATGACATTTTAATCTATTCACCTATGAAGGAGATGCATGAGGAGCATCTGCATGCTATTCTCTAGCTTCTGAGAGAGCATCGCTTGTACGTGAAGTTCGAGAAGTGCGAGTTTTGGATGTCAGAGGTGAGATTCATTGGACACGTGGTGTCAAAGGATGGGGTATCAGTGGACTCGTCGAAGATTGATGCCGTGATGGATTGACAGTAACCGAGGGACATCTTTGAGATCTGTAATTTTCTGGGTCTGGCAGGCTACTATCGGCGTTTCATGAAGGACTTTTCTAGGTTGGCAGCACCTATGACGCGCCTGACACGGAAGGGAGTTATGTTCATGTGGAATGAGTCCTGTGAGTCAACTTTCCAAGAGCTAAAGAGGAGATTGACCAGTGCGCCAGTGCTGATTATTCCAGAGCGAGGTCTGGGGTATACAGTGTATTACGATGCGTTGCACGATGGTTTGGGATGTGTATTGATGCAAGAAGGTAAGGTTGTAGCCTACGGCTCGCGACAGCTGAAGACACACAAGAAGAACTACCCTACGCATAATCTGGAGTTAGTAGTCGTGGTCTTTGCCTTGAAGATGTGGCGGCATTATCTATATGGTGAGCACTTCGAGGTTTTCTCTGATCATAAGAGCTTAAAATACTTATTTTTACAGAAAAACTTAAATCTTCGCCAACGACGATGGATGGAGTTATTGGAAGACTACGACTTTGAATTGCAGTACCACCCGAGAAAGGCAAATGTCATAGCTGACGCGCTCAGTAGGAGATCTCATGGTTTGTTAGCTTTTGTGGCTATATGAGAATGGGATTTGCTTAGAGATGTTGGGGAGTTTGTTCTGTGTCTCGGCAAGATAAAGACAGGTGTGACCTTATATTCATTAGCTTCACTGCCTGCATTGGTTGCATGCGCGTTAGAGGTTTAGCGAACCGATCAGGAGGCTCAGATGATACGGGATTGCATTGCGAGTGGAAAGGACACAACAGGATGGGTGGTGAGCTCAGATCAGAGTTTGAGGTTGACACGGTGACCATTTGTGCCAGAGTCGTGCCGTGCTAGGGTGCTACACGAGTTTCATCATTCACATCTTGCAGTGCATCTAGGAGACACGAAGATGTATCATGATTTGCGTCGTCAGTTCTGGTGGACGGGGATGAAGAGGGATGTGATTCGGTTCGTTTCACGATGCCTTACTTGTCAACAAGTAAAGGTGAAACACCAGAGACCGGCAAGATTGTTACAGCTCTTACCTGTATCTAAGTGGAAGTGGGAGAATGTCATGATGAATTTCATATCAGGACTTCCTTGATCACCAAAGGGGCACGATGATGTTTGGGTTGTGGTTGATAGGTTGACAAAGTCTGCACACTTCCTACCTATTCGAGTGAGAGATCCAATGGACAGACTAAGTAAATTGTACATCTGAGAGATAGTCCAACTACATGGAGTACCTGTGACTATTGTTTCTGATTGAGACCCGCATTTTACATCGCGGTTTTGGCAGAGTCTTCAGGTGGCCTTGGGAATGAGCTTCACTTTCAGTACAGCTTTTCACCCACAGACAGATAGTCAGTCTGAGAAGACCATCTAGATTTTAGAGGATATGTTGAGAGCATGTGTGCTTGATTTTTGGGGTTCTTGGGACGATCATATATCATTGGCAGAGTTTGCATACAATAACAGCTATCAGTCCAGTATTGGGATGGCACCGTATGAGGCTTTGTATAGTAGGCCGTGTAGATCGCCGGTGTGT
Organism: Heliamphora exappendiculata; assembly: GCA_034768845.1. Lineage (NCBI taxonomy): Eukaryota > Viridiplantae > Streptophyta > Magnoliopsida > Ericales > Sarraceniaceae > Heliamphora > Heliamphora exappendiculata. The sequence continues at coordinate 24,941 of JAOTRH010446607.1, forward strand.
TGGACGGATGTGGGAGAGACCACTATTTTGGGACCAAACTTAGTACGGGAGACGACGGAGAAGATTGCAGTGATTCGTCAGCGTCTTGTGACTACTCAGAGCCGCCAGAAGAGTTATGCAGATCAGCGGAGAAGACCGTTGGAGTTTGCAGTGGGGGATCATATGTTTCTGAAGGTCTCGTCACCTAGAGGTTTGATGAGGTTTGGGCGTAACTGGAAGCTATCACCACATTTCATTAGACCATTTGAGATCTTGGAAAGGATTGGGATGGTAGCATACCGTCTGGCCTTGCCACATCAGTTAGCATATGTGCATAGTGTGTTTCACGTTTCTATGCTTCGAAAGTATGTGCCAGATCCGTCACATGTTCTGGATTGGGCCGAATTACGAGTTGATGAGGATATCACACATGAGGAGTGTCCAGTGCAAATCCTAGATACAAAGGAGCGGGTGTTACGGGGGAGAACAATTGATTACGTCAAGGTTCAGTGGCTTCATCACGGGGTTAAAGAAGCGACTTGGGAGCTTGAGTCTGGGATGCGTGCTAGGTACCCAGACCTGTTTACCTCGTGACCTTGTTGTGAATTTTGGGGGCGTAATTCCATAAGGGGGAGAGTTGTGAGATCTAGACCCGTTGTATTTTTTTTTGAGTTATTTATATACGTGATGTGTTGCTTTCAGTATATGAACAACTTCGATGCATGGTTTATGTTTTAAAGTTGTAGAACAGCATGTATAAATGTATTTTACGCTTTTTTGGGGTTTGGTTGAGACTCGTTTGGCTTGTGTTTTAGCCTAAAAACCAGTTTGATGCAAAAAAACACACTGCCCAGCAGTTCGGTCGACTGAAGGGGTTGGCTCAGTCAACTGAATTGGAATTTTTCAATTCGATCGACTGAATTGGGGGGTTCGATCGACTGAACATAAGATATTTTTCGTGTCTATAAATATCCAGTGGGCTGAGATATTTGTTTAAACATTTCTTCTCAGCTAAGTTACCCCTTTTCTTTGCCGTCTCTCCAGCTTTGAGGGCTCGGGGTTTGGTTTTTTGTTAGATTGTTTACAGATCCTTGCTATCGGGGATGTGGGCTTTGTACCCATCCAGTCATATTCTCGTTTCGACAAGGTTCGATTTTTGAAGCTTGAAGTTTTCGCTCATCGAGGTAAGATTCTAGACCCTACTACTGTATAAGGGTGTTATATGTGATTATATGTGTTTTTATTAGGTAGAAAATACATTAAATGTCATATTTATGTTAAACCTTGGATTTTCAAGTAAAAATAAAGTTTTTTGCTTTTCTTGGTTTGTTGCATCTTATGAGATGTGGATGTTGGATTTTCAAATGGTGTTCTTGAAAACGGTAGAAAATGGTAGTTTTGTGAAAAAAAACTCGACAAATCATGTTGTGGAGGTTTGGAGCCAACCCTTGCGGTTGAGTCTCACTTTTAAACGTTTTGTTGAAAATGAAAAAAAATATTTTGAAATGTTTTGTTTGATCTCCACGTCGATGGATGGATCTATATATATATATATATATATATATATGTGTGTGTGTGTGTGTGTGTGTGTGTGTGTTTAATGTGTATTTGTGGAAATATTTTCGTAGTCGAGCTACGGGTTGATTTTTAAAATGTTTATCTAGATGTGCCGGGATGACCAGCATTTGGCACGAGTTGCCCTCGGTGGAAGTCTGAAAACGTGCGTAGAGTAGGTGCTTTGTACCTTCGGGTTAATCTCCGTAAATTAAGTGATTTGGTGCTTTGTACCCTCAAATTTTGGATCCATAAATTTAGCAGTGTCGTTATGGTGCTCCGTATAGAACTTGCCATTACCTAACCAGTCATATGAGGTATAGGGATTGGGTAAGGGGCAGGAGTCTATAGTTGTGACCTCTGTAACTTTGTGACAGAGTCGATACATAGGATTCATTCTCTTTTCCTCAGTGTGTGATCTGAGTGGGAAAATAATGTTTTGGCTACTATTTTTCTTTACCTGTGAAACATTATTGTTGCATCGTTTAAATGCTTGGTTTTGTGGATAGAAAACCATTTTGGAGGCTTTTGGGAGTCTGATGGGAAAACTTAGGGTTTTATGTCGTAAAACTTTTTTGGGCTTTATGGTTGAGTTAGCTCCCATTATATGATTGCATATCCTATTTTATGTCGTAAAATCTTATTGGGCTTCGGCTCACGATGTGGGAATTTCTTGTCAAAATGATTTTCAGGTTATGAGGATGAGGACTATTTTGTTTGCCTATTTGAAGGCAGGTTTGTATGCCGTAGAGCGATATATTTATGCTTGTGGAATCTGGATATTTACTGCCTATGAGATATGCATGTTGGGTATTCTATTGATTTCAGTAGGTGGGCCATTTCGAACACCAAGGAGGAACCCAGGGTGTATAAACCAATTTTGTAACACCGGGGGCGAACCCAATGTGTACAAGAAGAATATATCCTAAAACATTTGCAAAAATAGCAATCAGAGACGCCCTAGATTTAGAACCAAGAAGAACAATTCAATGCTGCCCATCCCAACAATGATGTACACAAATAGACTCTAATATGCCAGGATGCAAGTGACAATGTCTATAATGTATAATATGGATCTCAAGTATCACTATCTATAGCATGGCATCAACTAGCATGGTAAAGTTCATGGTACATCTCGCAATTCATAAAGTACAAACATGTGAGGCACAAGCTACAATTCTCAAAATATGATTCAAAACTTGTTAACATGAGTTCTAGTCATCGTATATTCACTTAAAAACACAATTCAACTAACTCAAATCAGCCAAAACACAAGTTCAAGTCTCATGACAAGAGGTACTCAAACATACACAGAGCAACTTTAAGGGCCAGTTCAAGTATTAAAATTAAAGGGTCAATAGGGTTTTGGGGCATCTAGACTTAGAATCAAGTTATGATTTTTAAACACCATTTAGCTGAAAATATTTTCTACAACTCTTATGTTTATCGCTAAAGCCAAAACCTAAGGCAGAAGGGTGAATAAAGCATCCTAAACGAAAACGGTTCAGCACTTTTCTTAACATTATACAGAAAATATGCCTCTGTTGGTCTCAATTTTGGGGTATCAGATTAAGTCTAAATGAGCCCCGTATTGGATATGTCCTAGATTAGAATGTCCCCTACAAGTCTCATGTTTCGTTCTAAGGGTGGTTATTTGGAACAAGAGTTTTTGGCCATTTTAAAAAATAGGTTCTGTCAGCAACCAAAACACAGCGGAGCCAATTTTGGACAGAGGGTTTGAAATGGTTTTAGGGGTCTTTCCCGAGGCTTCTAGGTCTAATTTTTGGATAAAACGTAGTTCAATATGTTATCTATAATGGTCATGTAGAACACTTTTGGAATAGGTCACTAAACATAGGGGTTTGGGGCTACCCAAAAATATGTGATAGAAGTGTTCTTTGAGGGCTGAAACACAATAAAGAGTTTCAAAGGGGTTTTAACCTATCCATACTCAATATTATGAGCTCATGTTTTGTGGGTAGTTAGATATATATGGTATCTACAACTTTTATGTTTAGGACAAAGTTCGTATCTCATTGTAAACTGGGGTGTTTAGGTCAGTAGTGTTGACTGGTCGAAAAACGACACACTATGGTAAAATTACAATATCTTGAGTTCTACTTACTCAAATGAGTTAAAACCAACTTTGGACCAACGATAACACAAAAACATAAATCTGGATGCAAATAACATGCTTAGATCAATTTTTTACATTGAGTTATGGTGTTCCAAAGTTCAGGACAAAAACATCAAGGTTCTAAAAAATCAGGTCCCTTTATGTTCAAGGATCCTACTTATGATATGTCAAGGTTTTGTTCTATTTCTTTGTGTTCTTGTGTTTAGACATGAATATCAAGGTTTCAGCACACTACTAAGTCATCAAACTCAAAAATAACAATACACAACAATATCTCATATCATCCAAAAACACAATAGCCCCTAATTCTCAACTATAACGCCTTTTTTGTTTGTTTTTTGTTCTCAATTTTTAAAGTATTTAAAGAGATTAGTTGAGAGATATTTGAAGTGATATTAGACATATGGTTTAACGGTTTTACTTACTTATTTGAGGGCTCAAAGGATGGTAGTATGGAAGGACTTAGTTTTATAAAAACACCTCTCCTTGATTCCTTCTTCTTTTCCTGCTTTCTCCTTCTTTTTCTCCCTCAAACTTGTATAACATTTCAAGAATACTCAAATTTGGTTTTCTCTCTCCATTTGTGTGCCTATTTTTTGCACAAACGGGCACGCAAACCATTGTAAAATCTCATGGTTGATTGAGATCAGATTTTTTGTCCTCCAAACTGACCCCCTAGCTGTATTCCATTCCCTTGATATGATATGTTCCCTCAAAACTAGCACCAAATTAAATGTACCCATGTGAAGTGGATGAAAAAGGAGAAAAAAGGACTTAATTTCCATATTGTGTTCCATATAGACAAAATATGAAGAGGAGAAGGAGGGTGTTTGGCTTTCTTATATAGGAAAAGACTAAATCTATCATATGTTTATGATAGATTTAGTATTCCTATGAATTATCATAGTTTTTGTAGCAATTGATTGAATAGATGTAGTCTTTTAAGTCAAATTAAGTTATTTTGACAATTTATGACTTTTTGACTTATTTTAGTATGTATGAATGTGAGACCCTAAACCTTTGAATTTTGAGTTATTTATATACACGGCGTGTTTTTTTTGGTATATGAATGGCCTCGATGCATGAGTTATGCTTTACAGTTGTAGAACATCATGTATAAATGTGTTATACACTTTCTGGGGTTTGGTAGAGACTTGTTTGGCTTGTGTTTGGACCAAAAACCTTATTTTTCTTCAGAAAGCACACTGCCCAGAAGTTCGATCGACTGGAGGGCTTGGCCCAGCCGACTTGGACCAAAACATTTGAGTTCGATCGACTAGACATGGGGGCTCGGTCGACTAGACAAAAGCTTTTTTGCGTTTCTATAAATATCCCAGTAGCGGAGATATTTATTCAAAACCTTTCTTAGAAGCTAAGTTGCATGCTTTCAAATAAAGAAACTAAAACTTACGTCTTATCAAAATTAATTAGGTTAACCTCAACGTGATGAATTAATAAATAAATAAGAAATATAAAATAAGAAATACATAAAAGAGAAAATTGCTATATTAAAAGAAAGTCTACTTAACAAAGAAATTTAAAATAAGAGTTTTGTAATAAAAGAGATTTTAAAATTTTAAAAGAAAATAAAAGAATTTGACAAGATTTGAAGGGTAAAAAATGCTATTAAAAATAAAATATAATTATTTACATAAAAGACAAAAATAATAAGAATAAAAGAACATTAAAAGATATCTTCATATTTTTTGTGTTTTTCATTGTTAATAGAAAGGAAAGAAAAATATTATGAGAGACAAATTAAAAAAATTTAGCTATTAACATTTAAAAGAGAATAAAAGAGAAGAAAATAGAAGAAAAAAAAAGAATAATTGAGTATTTTTAAGAAAAAAAATTATGAACTATTTAAAGATGAAAATTAGTTTAAAAGCCTGAACCTGGAGGGGAGAGAAACTACCCTAGAGGTGTTAAACGAAATACGAGCATGACCCTGAGAATAAAACTACTATGTGAAGGCCAAATATGGTAAATAATAAAGACTCGGGTAAAAATTCGAAGGAGGAACTAACTTAAATGAAGGAAAACAGAAAAATTCGGGCCAAACCCAGGAAAATGACTAGCCTAATCCAAACAAATAATCCTAACAATATAAAATCAAAACATACAATAAAAAAAAATACATAATTCTACTAGGGTTAGCAGCACCTAATTTGGGGGGTTCTTTGTTCACTATATGCAAAAGGCCGGGTTTGGTTAATTTGAACAGGATACCTTCTTAATAGAGCAGGGTATATACCTCTCATGCTTGGAGTGATGCAGGACATGGTCAAATAGTATACCTAAATTCTTTTACTGTACCTATGGAAGCGTACAGTCTGCAAGGGTTGCCCATCTTCCCAATAATTCTCGAAATAGATTAACGTTCAGGGCATCGGGTCAACCAGGTAGGGGGTTGAAGAAGAATGCATATGCATGCAAAAATGCAAATGACAAATTTTATTAGGAACCAATGATACTTTTGAGTCTAACCCTCTTATTTGATTTTGAAAATCAATCCCCAGCAGAGTCGCCAGAAAATACTGTGGCTTTGGGATTTGAGGGTTAAAAATGAGGGAATTCAAAAATATTTGAAAAATATTTTAAACACTTTGAAAATTAAATTTTGAAAACCCCTTTTATGGAAAATAGAGTCGCCACTTAGTTTTTGAGAAAAACTAAGAAAAATAAAATTGGCTACTGATCTTGAAAATGTTAACTAGAGAAAAAGGATTCGGGGATTAAGATACGAATCGGAAAAGGTGTTAGACACTCCGTTTGTTCAACCATAAAGTTGGCATCTATTAATCATTATTGGTTCTTTAATATGATTTCTCAATTACATGCAAAAAAAGAAAATTCGGGTGAAAAGAGAACATTCAAAATCAAGTATAGAAAATACATAAAATATGTACATAACACTCCAAAATAAATAAGTA
>JAOTRH010446638.1:0-66112 GCA_034768845.1 Heliamphora exappendiculata
GAAGCGTCAGGTAGACATGGCAGCATACGATAAAGGTTCTGGGGTGGGAGTTGCTTTGACCTCACCGGATGGCCTCGCTATTGAACAGACTCTCCGCTTAGGCTTTAAATCCTCGAACAACTAAGCAGAACATAAGGCACTACTGGCAGGCTTGAGAGCAACTAGAAGACTAAGCGTTGAAGCGCTAGAGGTGTACAACGACTCTTAGCTGGTGGTCAACCAGTTGGTAGGATCCTATGAAGACTGGGATGAAAAGATGGCGATATACCTACTCAAGACGAAGGACGAGCTGTAATACTTCAAAATAGTTCGGTTTGGATAGGTGAACCGAGGTGCCAACTGCCATGCAAACGCTCCGAGTGAGCTCGCTGTTAGGGTTGTATACTAAAAATCATGGTTTTAATTTTAGTATTTAATTTTATTTATTAATAAAATTAGTTTTTTCATTTTATGAAAATCTTGATAAGTAATGTATGTATTTCATTATTTATTTAATATCGTGCATAGATATCTTTTATTCTACATAGAATTTAATTTGGTGTGTAGAGTTCGGCTTACACACAAAAGACCAAATTAAAATTTTTTGTAGAATATAAATTTTTACTTCACAGTCTTAGATGTATTTTGACAAACTATCAGTACAACTGTAGCATAATATTTTAGTAGATCTGTCTTATTACGGGGAACAAATAATTATTTCAATAATTTTTATTGTGTTAGTACACTTTGTGTGTATTAAACATGACTAAGTTGTGATAATTAATTTTATACTTACTATATAAATTAATTTACACCCCATGATTATTATGACTGCTTATACTCTTAATCCCGAAATAATTATTATTCACGTATATTTAATAGTTATTTTGATTCATTAGGAGGTGCGATCTTTTACGTTTTAATAATTCTAATGAGTTGGATAGCGATATTAATTATATAGTGAATATTAATTAATGACGAAATTTACGTTCTGAAAAATTAGGTTTGATGATACCCCTTAAGGGAGTTTATAAGTTTTGACCGAGCCAAACTTTAGAGGTAGATTTTATAATCCGGCAGTCAAATAAGTTAAGCAGAATGTCTTAAGAAATTTTTGAAGAAAGTCGATTAAATATAATTGTCAGTAATTTAATTTAATCTATGGGTATCTGCAATTTTAACGTAAGGAGAATAAATAAACATTTAATAACAAGAGCTCGAATACTTCATGTCACGCCCCAAAACCCAGGGTCATGTGAAAAGTCCACCAAACACCAGTTTTATGAAAATAAGATTTCAACAACAATCAAATACAGCTTTTGAAATTAACAAAACACCCAAGGTTCATCTATCATAAGCAGTAAACACTCAATTCCAACATGCATAAGGTATATCGCCCTAAGGCGTACAACACACGCCTTTAGAAACAGGCATACGAAAGGAAAACTACATCAAGTCTTCCGCTACTCGCCACCACGGGCACCACAAGATCTATTCCTCGTGCTCATCAACATCATTACCTAAAAAAGGTTTAACAAGTCCCACACTGTGAGCCAAAACCCAATAGAAACAAACTATGATGCGGTAAAGCAGGATATGCAATTACATAACATAAAGTTTCAAAACAGTTTTATTTCTCCAAAATCCTCAGGACATCTAACAATGCCCAACAACACAATAAGCATATACAATGAGGTCATATGCATGTTGTACTCTTTTACGATCTTTCACCGTGGGACAATACTAACCCAATCTACCTATTCTTTGCGGTCTTTCACCGCAGGACAACACTTGCCCTAATATGCAACTCTTAGCGGTCTTTCATCGCAAGACATTTACACGCCCCAATATGTAATTCTTAGCGATTTTTCACCGCATGACATTTACATGCCCCAATATGCAATTTTTCATATGATTCAACAGATAAAAGTATGCACACAGTCAGGTAGTAAATATCCTCATAAAATTATATCGTTCCAATAACCATAGAAATGATCTCACGTCACGACTACACATTCAAAAATCCAAGCTCAACCCCAAGGGTTAGCTTCAAACCTCCAAAAAAAATATGATTTTCTAGATTTTACATAAATCACCTCGTTTTCAAACTTCCTTTTGAAAACCATGGACATACACAAGTTCAAATATCATATAATAAACCAAGAAAAGAGCAAAATATGCTTTTTACTCGAAAAAAATAAGGTTTAAACATAAAACATGATATTTAAAGAATATATACTTGGTGAAAAAGCACATAACTGCACATAGCACCTTTAAAGACAACATAGTTTAGGATCCTACCTCGGTGAGTCAAAAAATTAACGTCTCGATCCAAGTGCAAAAATGAATTCTTCTAAACGAGATTCTATCTGGATGAAAGCTGAGCCCACAGTGTGGATAGCAAGGATCCACTCACAGATTGTCAAAAACTAAGCCCGGGCCACCCAAAAGTCTAGGAATGTGAAACCTTGACCTGTTTCCTTTTTTCAGCGTTTTTAAATACGTTGGGTTTAGATATGCATGTAGGGTTGGTTCCCGGGGCCGTTGGACGTTGTGGTGTGAAGTTAAAAAAAAAGATATTTTTGGGTGGAGCTTATAAATAAGATATTTTGTGAGATATTTTCAGAAAAATCCTTAGCTTGGTGGCTAAGTTTTCTTTTTTCAAACCAAAAGCTCGGCCTTCTCTCTAGATTCTCAGGAGCTCGGAGCTCAATTTTTGACGAACAGATAGCAGATCCTTAGTCTCCTCATGGTGGGCTACGCGTTCATTCGAACAGAATTCCATTCCGACAAAGTTTGTTTTTGCAAGTGGTTCAAAGCGTCGAGTTTTTAACTCATCGAGGTAGGATCCTAGAGTTTTATGTCTTATAAAGGTGCTATGTGTAATCGTGTGTGTTTTTACCATTTAAAAATCCATTAAAAAGTTAGTTTATAAGTTGGATTTTGGTTTAAAATCATTTTAGGTGTTTTTGGTTGGATGAAATTGGGTTTCGAGTGTTTCTCTCGAGGTTTTGTGGTAGTTTTGGGCTTGTGTATGTTCGTGGGTTGTTTGGATGGTTTAATTTGGGGTTGGGAAGCTTATTCCGTAGCTAGGGTTTGCTTTCCTCCGTTGCCCTATTCACAGTTTTAAAATTTTGAATTTTCATCTTTTGTGTCGACACAATTTCTGTTGGTGTCGACACTTTTTATCGCTGGTGTCGACCCTTTTCTGTTTGTCTCGACAACACAATTTTTCTTCAATTGGAGTTGAGTATTCTTTTGTTGTTTGTGTCAACACAATTTCTGTTGGTGTCGACACTTTTTGTCGCTGGTGTCAATACTTTTCTGCTGGTGTCGACACTTTTGCTCTCTGCATATGTTTCCTAAACTCTCAATTTTTTTGTGTTGACACCTCTGCTGTATGTGTCAACACCTCCGCTGTTTGTGTCGACACCTTTTCTGTTTGTATTGACACTTTCACTGGTTGTGTTGAACCCTTTTTCTTTGGTCGTGTTGGGCACTTAGGGGTTTATTTTGGCCTCATTGGGCATGTGTGGGTTGATGTTTGCCGTGTTGGGCATGTGTAGATTCGTGTTGGCCTTGTTGAGCCTGTGTGGGTTCATACTGGCCGTGTTGGGTGTGTGTTGGTCTCAGTTATGATGTGTTGGTGGTTGGGTCCTTGGTTTTCGATTGGTTTCCTATGGTATTCAGTTGATTAATTATGGGATTAGTCGACTGAAATACTGTTGGATTCTTTTTGGGATTCGGTTGGTTGTGTGGTGACTTCGGGAGTCATGTTGTGGATTCGGGTGTTTGTTTAGGTGCCGTCCTGAAGGGTGACATGTATGGCTAGATGTGGGTTGTCGGGGCACGGTTGTGTGCGTCGTGATTGGAGATGGTGCGTGTTTGGGCTCATAACACATTTGGAGGAAAGGTGATGTTTTGTGATCTCGTGGTTTGAGGGGTTTAGCGCTAGCCTTCGGGTTAGGCTTGGTTTTATGGGTTGTTGGTTGTCCATGTGAGTGGATGTTGGGTTATTTGATGGGTGGCATCATGATATGAAGTTATATATGGCTATGTGCATTTATAACTGGTTATATGCATTTATAACTCTCGTTTATTTATGTACGGATTATGTAAGTGGATTACATGGCTTGATATTGTTATGTATAATGTGATTTATGCTTTAAAACTTAGAGATTTTATAGGCATGTTTGTGTGGATTATGCAGAATGGATGCATGTGATGCATGTTGCATGGGTTGCAAGTGTTGTGTGAGTCGCGTGTGTAGCATGTGATGTGGTTTGTGAATGTAGTGAAAGTACATGGTATGTTTTATGCATTTAAATCCTGGTTAGGTTATGTATAGGTGTATGAAATGTGATAGAGGAACTGTGGTTCTGTGAACATTGACCCTGGTTAGTGATGCATGGGTGCGTGTGTGTGTGCGCTTTGTCGGCCGAAACGAGGTCCTGATGATGCACCTGTGTGTGTATGCGCTCTATTGGCTAAAATGAAGTCCTGACGAGGTATGCGTGTGTGTGCTTTGTCGGCTGAATTGAGATCCTAACGAGGCACTTGTGTGGGTGTGTGTGTGCTCTATCGGCTGAAATGAGGTATTGACGAGGCACTTGTGTGGGTGTGTGTGTGCACTATGTCGGCTGAAACGAGGTCCTGACGAGGCACTTGTGTGTGTGATATCTGAAGGATGGAAATGTGATCCTGAAGAGTCAAGTGTTGCATGTATTGCATGAACTACATATCGGGACGGATAGACCAAACTTTTGTAAAACAAAATGTATCAATGGCCTGCGGGAGTCGAATTACAAGAATAATTTTTCGGGGCTCTTATGAGTCTAATATGGTTTTTATCCTCGCTTTCCCATTGCTTGTGGAAATTATTTTCTGGCTCTGATGAGTCGTGATCTAAAACCATTTTCAAATTATTTTAATGACTTGAAAGAGAGTCTAAAACTGTACCTCATTTTCGTACCATGTTTAGCTTATATTGCATGTGTTGTTTAGTATCTACTGTGCTTTGGCTCACGATGTGGGATTTGAAATTTTTTTTCAGATGCTGATCACGCAGATTGATCTGGAGGTGCCAGAGAGGTGGAAGAGCTGTAGTCTTCTTTTTTTGTTATTTCTGTTACATGTATGTTGTAACATATTTTTCGGTGTTGAAATCGTGTAGTGTAAGCTTTCGGCGTTAGAGCCTTTTGTATTGTAAGCCGTTTGACGATTATATACAATGCGTGTATGTTTATTATTGAGAGTGTATTCTCGGGTTGGGTGTTATGCTTGGTGTTTTTGGGTGTTTCACGTGACCCAGAGTTTAGAGCGTAATATATTGGTATTAAAGCTTTGAGTTTGAATACCTAAGAGCGTGGGAAGAGGGTGTATCCCGTGTGAGGTTGATTGTGTGTGCTTGATTGCACGTGTTTAGATGCTTTGATAACATGAGCGCGTTGACCTGTTAAGCATGAGAATGTTGTGTATATGTGAACATGAGGGTTGAACTGTAGGATTGATTAGTTCTGCCTTTGGGCATTTGGATTAACAAACTTGGGAGTCAAGTTAAAAATGCATTTAGCTGACGTGAATTCTAGCCGAGAATCTGAGTAGATTATCCAGATTGACGCGTCATTCTTGTTGGTTCTCGTTGGTATGTGAGGTTTTGTTTAGCATGAACCTATGTGGCTATGTGTTAGCATGCCTATGTGGTTAGCGTTTATGTTTATGCTATGTGCTGCGTCTTATGTTTTTTCTTTTTCATATCAACGTGATGTCTGCGAGGAGAGGGCGAGGCCGTGTTCGAGGCTGTGGCCATGGGCTTGGAGTTGATGGTGTGCAGTGTTGAGACAGCGGTTGATAAGGATGTGAGGTTGGGGTGAGTTGTAGATCCCGTGTCTTTGAGATAGTTAGCTGTTGTTTAGGATGACTGACCTTGTTTGACTATATCCTAGGAATGGTTTAGCTGACCATCTCATATGCCTGTGTCAATTGCGATCGATAATTTGTTTTCTTTTAACCTTATGTTGAATTTCGGGGACGAAATTTCTTTAAGGGGCAGAGTTGTGGCACCCTGACTCGTTTCCTTTTTTTGGCGTTTTTAAACGTGTCAGGTTTAGATATGCATGTGGGGTTGGTTCCTACGGCCATTGGACGTTGTGGTGTGAAGTTAAAAAAAAAAGTTATTTTTGGGTGGAGCCTATAAATAAGATATTTTGTGAGATATTTTCATAAAAATCCTTAGCTTTGTGGCTAAGTTTTCTTTTTTCAAACTAAAAGTTCTGCCTTCTCTCTAGATTCTCGAGGGCACGGGGCTCAATTTTCGACGATCAGATAGCAGATCCTTAGTCTCCTCGTGGTGGGCTACGCGTTCATCCAGACGAAATTCCATTCTGACGAAGTTTATTTTTACACGTGGTTTGAGGCATCGAGTTTTTAATTCATCGAGGTAGGATCTTAGACTCTCACGTATTATAAGGGTGCTACGTATAATTGTGTGTATTTTTACTGTTTAAAAATATATTAAAAAAATAAGTTTGTAAGTTGGATTTTGGTTTAAAATCGTTTTGGGTGTTTTTGGTTGGATGAAATCGGGTTTCGAGTGTTTCTCTTGAGGTTTTGTGGTAGTTTTTGGCTTGTGTATGTCCGTGGGTTGTTAAAGGGGTGTTTGGATGGTTTAATTTGGGGTTGAGAAGCTTATTTCGTAGCTAGGGTTTGCTTTTCGTCGTTGCCCTTTTCACTGTTTTAAAATTTTAAATTTTCTTCTTATGTGTCGACGCAATTTCTATTGGTGTCGACACTTTTTATCGTTGGTGTCGACACTTTTCTGTTTGTGTCGACACAATTTTCCTTCTATTGGAGTTGAGTATTCTAGTGTTGTTTGTGCCAGCACAATTTCTGTTGGTGTCGACACTTTTTTGCTGGTGTCGACACTTTTTCTCTCTGCATATGTTGCCTAAACTCTCAGTTCTTTTGTGTCGACACCTCTGCTATTTGTGTCGATACCTTTTCTGTTTGTGTCGACACCTTTGCTGTTTGTATTGACACCTTTGCGATTTGTGTCGACACCTTTTCTGTTTGTGTCGACACTTTCGCTGGTGGTGTTAAACCCTATTTCTTTGGTCGTGTTGGGGCCTTAGGGGATTCTTTTGGCCTCATTGGGCCTGTGTGGGTTTGTGTTTGCCGTGTTGGGCATGTGTAGGTTCGTGTTGGCCTTATTGGGCCTGCGTAGGTTCGTGTTGGCCGTGTTAGGCATGTGTTGGTCTGGGTTATGATGTGTTGGTGGTTGGGTCCTTGGTTTCCGATTGGTTTCCTACGGTATTCAGTTGATTAATTATGGGATTAGTCGACTGAAATAATGTTGGATTCTTTTCGGAGTTCGCTTGGTTGTGTGGTGACTTCGGGAGTCAAGTTGTGGCTTCGGGTGTTTGTTTAGGTGTCGTCCTCAGGGGTGACGTGCATGGCTAGATGTGGGTTGTTGGGGCACAGCTGTGTGCGTCGTGGTTGGAGATGGAGCGTGTTTGGGCTCATAGCACCTTTGGAGGAAAGATGATGTTTTGTGATCTCGTGGTTTAAGGGGTTTAGCGCTGGCCTTCGGGTTAGGCTTGGTTTTTTGAGTTGTTGGTTGTCCATGTGAGTGGATGTCGGGTTATTTGATGGGTGGCATCATGATATGAAGTTATATATGGCTATGTGCATTAATAACTAGTTATGTGCATTTATAACTCTAGTTTATTTATGTACGAATTATGTAAGTGGATTACATGGCTTGATATTGTTATGTATAACGTGATTTATGCTTTAAAACTTAGACATTTTATGGGTATGTATGTGTGGGTTATGCGGAACGAATTCATGTGGTGTATGTTGCATGGGTTGCAAGTGTTGTGTGAGTCGTGTGTGTAGCATGTGATGTGATTTGTGAATGTAGTGAAAGTACATGGTAAGTTTTTTATGCATTTAAATCATGGTTAGGTTATGCATAGGTGTATAGAATGTGATAGACGAACTTGTGGTTCTGTGAATGTTAACCCTGGTTAGCGATGCATGGGTACGTGTGTGTGTGTGCTCTGTCGACTGAAACAAGGTCTTGATGAGGCACCTATGTGTGTATGTGCTTTGTCGGCTGAAATGAGGTCCTGACGAGGCATGTGTGTGTGCGGTCTGTTGGCTGAAATGAGGTCCTGACGAGGCACTTGTGTGTGTGATATCTGAAGAATGGGAATGTGATCCTGAGGAGTCAAGTGTTACATGTATTGCATGAACTGCATATCGGGACAGATAGACCAAACTTTTGTAAAACAAAATGTATCAACGGCCTGCATAAGTCAAAATGCAAGAATCGTATTTCGGGGCTCTTATGAGTCCAATATGATTTTTATCCTCACTTTCCCGTTGCTTGTGAAAATTGTTTTCTGGCTCTGATGAGTCGTGATCTAAAACCATTTTCAAATTGTTTTAATGGCTTAAAAGAGTGTCTAAAAATGCACCTCATTTTCCTAGCATGTTTAGCTTATATTGCATGTGTAGTTTAGTATCTGCTGAGCTTTGGCTCACGGTGTGGGATTTGAAATTTATTTCAGGTACCAATCAAGCAGGTTGATCTGGAGGTGCCGAAGAGGTGAAAGAGCTTTAGTCTTTCTTTTTTGTTCTTTCTATTACATGTATGTGGTAACATATTTTTCAATGTTGGAACCGTATAGTGTAAGCTCTCGGCGTTGGAGCCTTTTGTATTGTAAGCCGTTTGACGATTATATATAATGGATCTATGTTTATTATTGAGAGTGTATTCTCGGGTTGGGTGTTATGTTTAGCATTTTTGGGTATTTCACGTGACCTGAAATTTGGGGCGTGACAAGAAAAAAGGCAGAGAAAAAAGGAAACTTTGATAGGAAGAAACATTTTTGAAAATATCTAACCCAAGATAGATGTTTATAGCTTCAGCCTCGCACAGGGATTAAGTCAATTGAATCCACCATTTCAGTCGACTGAAATGCTATTAGAAAGCACAAAAACACCCCACTACCACGGGTCGATCGACTGACCTCCTAACCCTAGTCGACTGAACCGCCACTTCCTCAACTCTGTCAACTGAATTCAGTCATTCAATCGACTGAATGACCACTGTCCAGCAAAACATGGAAAAAAAATTTAGGAAAATTGCAACACCAACCAAACGCCACCGAAAAAGTCTAAGGGAAAACAACTTATCATACGTTTGACGGGAAAATGGTAAAACACATTAACATGCTATAACACCTCATTGATACATAAAAGAATACGTCGAACATATATATAATATCACAAAAAAAAAAACGGAACAACGTCTCACAACTCTCCCCCCTTAAAAAATTTTGCTCCGAAATTCACTACAAGGCTACAAGGTAAACAACTACGGATATCTAGCTCGAACCTCAGAGTCAAGCTTCCGCGTCACTTCCTCAACCCCATTGTGATGCCATAGGACCTTGACATAAGTAATTATCCGTCCTCGTAACACTTGCTCCTTGGTGTCTAGAATCTTCATAGGGCACTCCTCATATGTGACGTCCTCATCAACCCATAGCTCAGCCCTATCCAGAATATGTGAAGGGTCAGGATCATACCTCCGAAGCATGAACACATGAAACACGTTGTGCATAGATGCCAACTGAGGTGGCAAAGCCAAACGGTAAGCTACCCCCTAATCCTTTCGAGAATCTCAAATTGTCCAATAAAGCAGGGTGATAGCTTCCCGCTACGGCCAAACCTCATCAAGCCTCTGCGTGCCGAGACCTTTAGAAACACATGGTCCCCCACTACAAACTCTAACGGTCTCCTCCTCTTATTTGCATAGCTCTTCTAACGACTCTGAGCTGTCACTAAATGCCAGTGAATCACGGTAATCTTCTCAGTTATCTCCCGTACCAAGTCAGGTCCTAAAACTGTGGTCTCTCCTACGTCTGTCCAACATACAGGTGACCTACACAGCCTGCCATATAGAGCCTCATATGGTGCCATCCCAATACTGGACTGATAATTGTTGTTGAATGTAAACTCTGCTAATGGTAGATGATCTTCCCAAGAACCCCAAAAGTCCAATACACAAGTCCTCAACATGTCCTCTAAAATCTGAATGGTTCTCTTGGACTGATCATTTTTTTGAGGGTGAAAAGTTGTGCTGAAAGTCAAGCTTGTCCCTAGAGCTACTTGAAGACTATGCCAAAAGCGCGATGTAAAATGTGGATTTTGAAGAGAAATAATAGTCATAGGTGAGTCTCCATGTAGTCGAACTATCTCACAGACATACAACTTACCCAATCTATCCACCGAATCCTTCACACGGATGGGGAGAAAATGTGAAGGCTTTGTTAACCTATCAACCACAACCCAAACAACATCGTGTCCCTTCTGTGGTGATCGAGGAAGTCCTGATACAAAATCCGTCATGACGTTCTCCCACTTTCATTCAGATATCGACAACGGCTGTAACAATCCTGCAGGTCTCTGTGGCGTTGGAATTTAGGGGTCGTTTTAAAAAAAATGTTCAAAAATAAAGAATTCAAATAATTTTTAGAAAAATCTTTTAACACCTTGAAAATCAAATTTTAAAAACCCCTTTTGTTGAAAATGAAGTGGCCACTTAGTTTTTGAAAAAAACTAAAAAAAAACAAAATTGGCTACTGATCTTTTAAAACGTTAACCAAAGAAATAGGATTCGGGGGCTAAGATACGAATCGGGAAAAGTGTTAGGCACCCCATTCGCCCAACTGTAAGGTTGGCCTCTACTAATCATCATTGGTTCTTTAATAGAATTTCTCAAATGCATGCAAATAAAAAAAATAGAGACAAAGAGAGAATATCCAAAATCAAATATATAAAATATATAAAATATGTACATAACACTCTAAAACAAATAAGTGTCAAAAAAAAATTTCTAAATCCTATGGCATACGATTTCTATCTAAAGGATACATGAAACACATACCCACATACAATATTATTTAAACAATCTAAACTAGCATGATTTGGTTAAAGAATAATATGCTAAAGTTGCTAAAACTACCTCAATATGGATTCCTAAAGAAAATAAACTACACAATTTGAGACACTAAACTAACATGTAAAATATGTACATTATTTAATTATCTAAAAGATTTAGAAAGCATGTAAAAATCCTACATTACAAACTAAAACAATAAAACCTAATAACAAACATTTTCTATTAACAAGCAAACATTTGAAATTTTGATTTAAGGAAGAGATGAAATAAAATAGAACAAAAAGTTTACAAGAGACTAATTAAACCAAAATAAAATGTTAAAAAGTGCTTATTGAAACCAATACAAGAAAAATCTACTCATTTACACTTCATGCATTTTTAGAGAAACAAAAGAAGGTAAAAAAGAAATCAAAAGAAAATTACATGTTAAAGATAAAAGCTAATTTTGGAAATCTTTTTATAATTTTTAGGTTTTAATGAAAAAGTAAAAAGGTTATACAAAAAAAATTAAGCTTAATAAAGGAAGATTTTTTTAAAAAAATGTTGACGAGAAAATCTAATTGCTCACACTCTATATTTTAAAAGAGAATAAAAGGAAATTAAAAAAAAACAAGTAACATGAATAATAAAGTTTTAACTATATATATATATATATATATATATATATATAAAGCTATTAAAAGAAAATTTAGATTAGTGCTAACAAAAGAACATTAAACTAAAAAAAAATATTAGTATTAAATGAAGCATAAAATTGATATTACAAGAAATAAGAAATAAAATGCTATAAGGAAATTTAAAACTAGAAAGAAAATAAAATACTAGAAAAAAAAATTATACTAATATAGAAAGAAAATAAAATAAAATAAAAGCTAGAAATTAAACATTAAAGTAAAAAGAAAATAGAATATTAGCACTAAGAAAGAATAATATTAAAGAAATTACACTAAGCTAAAAACAAAGAAATAAAAGTTATATTACAAAAGAAAGTAAATATTTGAAAAGTAAATTAAAATTAGGCTAGAGAAGCAATAAAGATAATGAATTAGAGTGCTAGTAAAGTAAAGCTAAGCTAACTTAAAATAAAAAAAAATAAAGTAAAATGCTAGAATATCGAATTAACATAAAAGAAAGAAAATGAAAAGAAATAAAATACTAGAATTAAATGGGTGTAATATTGATAATTACAACAATTTTTATATAAGTGCCTTAATTATAACAATCAACAACATTAACAAGTTGTAATTGTTAGAAATGTTGGCACTATTTAATGATTTGATTAAGTTTTAATTCAAATAAGAAAATAAATAAATAAGTGAGCCAAATTAAATGAAATACTAGAACATAAATAAAGCAATTGACAAGTAAAGCAAGGATATAATAAAAAAATACGTGAATTGAAATTAAATTTTAACCCAATCACTCCAAAGAGAGAAAGTGGAGTTTAGAAAAATCGGGGATCTAAATGGGGTACCTAAATTGCCGGGGAATCCTCAAGTTGTGGAATGTGCCTCATCGTGCCAATCCTCAAGCGGTGATCCAAGCAATGTAGACTTCGATGTAGGTATTGGAGGTTCGGGACTCTGTATTTCAACAGGACTTCGGCGTCGAGGCTCAGGATCGCTCGATATATCGACAGAGTCTCTCTCACTCAAAATTCGTACTGAAAACGTACGCTAGGGTATAGTATTTATAGAATTCTTCAACCAATAAAATGTTACCACGTTTTGGGACACGTCAGGCCATTTGGAGTTGACGGTCGCCATAATGCAAGTTGGCAGTCGCCATGTTTTTGAAAGTTTCCCCAAAGTGCTACGGCGGTCGCCACAATGGAAGTTGGCGGTGGCCATGATGAAAGGTGGCGGTCGCCACTTGTAGCTAGAGTTTCTACAAAGTTCTATGGCAGGCACTATGATGAGAGTTGGCAGTCGCCTTACTTGGGAAGCAAGTTTCGATGGTTCGTTAAGATTTCATTGGTTTGAAGGTTCTGGGTTCAAGTACCGAGCTTGGATCACTTCCCGAGGATTGTATCAAGGAACTATTCCTCCTATTTTTATCATCGGATTCGCCTAAGATTAGGCAGGGTCAAATTGGGGTATCTACAGTCTCTGGTGTTCTGCCTTCACCTACTGACAGGTAAGGCAACGAGAAAAAAACCGGATTACATCTCTCTTCATCCCCATCCACCAGAACTGACGGAATAGATCGTGATACATCTTCGTGCCTCCTGGATGCACTGCAAGACATGAGTAATGGAAATCACGTAGCACCTCGGCACGACACGGTTGTGGTACAAATAATCTCCTCATCAATCTCAAACTCTGATTTGGGCTCACAACCTACCCTGCAGTGTCCTTCCCACTAGCAATGCGATCCTGTATCATCTGTGCATCCTGATCTGTCTGTTGAGTCTCTAACACGCATGCAACAAATGCAGGTCATGAAGCTACGAAAAATAAGGTCTCACCTCTCCTTGTCTTCCCAAGACACAGATCAAACTCACCAACCTCTCCAAGCATATCCCATTCTCGTATAGCCACAAAAGCTAACAAACCATGAGATCTCCAACTAAGAGCATCAGCCACAAGATTAGCTTTTCCCAGGTGATTCTATAAGTCGAAATCATAGTCTTCCAACAACTCCATCCATCGCCGTTAGCGTAAGCTCAAGTCTTTCTGCGAAAACAAGTATTTTAAGCTCTTATGAACAAAAAAAACCTCGAAGTGCTCACCATAAAGGTAGTGCCGCCATGTCTTTAAAGCAAAGACCACGGCTACCAACTCCAGATCGTGTGTCGGATAGTTCTGCTCATGTATCTTCAACTACCGAGACCCGTAAGCCACAACCTTACCTCCCTACATCAAAACGCAACCTAGACCATCATGTGACGCGTCACAGTACACTGTGTAACCTAAACCTCGCTCAGGAATAATCAACACTGGTGCACTGGTCAATCTCCTCTTCAACTCTTGGAAAGCTGATTCACAGGACTCGCTCCACACAAAAATGATTTCCTTCCGCATAACACGCGTCATCGGTGCTGCAAGTCTAGAAAATATTTTCACGAACCGCCGATAATAGCCTGCCAAACCCAGAAAACTGCGAATCTCGAATATATTCTTTGGTGGTTCGCAGTCCATCACCGCAGCAGTCTTCGAAGAGTTCACCGATACCCCATCTTTCAACACTACGTGTCCAAAAAATCTCACATCTGACATCCAAAATTCGCACTTCCTGAACTTCGCATACAAGCGATGCTCTCTCAAAAGATGTAAGACAGTACGCAGATGCTCCTCATGCATCTCCCGCGTGGGTGAATAGATAAGGATATCATCCACGAACACCACCACAAAGATGTCTAGATACTGGTGAAAGATGTGGTTCATTAAATCGATAAACGTCGTAGGGGCGTTCGTTAGACCGAACGGCATAACCAAAAACTTATAGTAACCATAAAGAGTCTGAAAGGCGGTCTTCGCTATGTCCTCGTCCCTAATCCTCAACTGATGGTACCTTGACCTCAAGTCAATCTTCGAGAAGCAGCTCGACCCCTTCAACTGATCAAATAAGTCATCAATCCTCGGCATAAGATACTTATTCTTCACTGTTACCTGATTCAGCTTTCGGTAGTCTATACACAACCTCAAGGACCCATCCTTCTTCTTTACAAAAAGAGCCAGAGCTCCCCATGGTGAAGTACTCGGGCGTACAAACCCCTTATTGAGCAACTCCTAAAGCTACGCCTTGAGTTCTCGCAACTCAGCTGGTGCAAAACGATAAGATGGCATAGAAATGGGAGCAGCTCTAGGAACCAAATGAATAGAAAACTCTACCTCGCGGCTCGGTGGCAACTCGAACAGATCGTTAGGAAAGACATCTAGGTAGCCGCAAACCACATGGGGTAACTCTCCTTGAAGTCTAACCACCTCATCCAACATGAGAGTAGAGAAGAGGAAACCTAGATTCTCCCGATCCCGAGCAACACCGGGCATAGACACCAAACCCTCATCCCAGTCATCCACAAAACAAAAGCAATCACCTGCTGGTGTACAAATTGATACCCTCCGTCGATTATAATCGATAAAGACACGATAGGTGGTCAACCAGTCCATCCCTAGGATGACATCAAATATGGTTATGTCTAGAATGATGAAGTTAAACTTTAAACAACGACCGGTAACCCCCAACTCGCAGGATCTATAAACTCTACTCAACCCCACCTTCTCACTGACCGGGGTCTCTACGCGCAATACGCTACCCAACGAGTCAGCCTCCAACCCCAATGCAGACGCAAAAGCTGACGAAATAAAAGAATGTGATGCTCCCATGTCGATGAGAACAATTGCCAATGTTCTATAGACTAGGAGAGTACCTCTGATCATGGATGATGTGGCTATAGCATCGGGCACGACCGGTGCTTTGGACGCACTAGGATCAGCAAGAACTTATGCTCTGTCCTGTGGTGCTCTGGCCTGTCCACTGTGACCCTGGATAGTTGACTGTCTCACAGACTGTGCTGAGGCACCTCCTTCTGCAAACCAAGACGTTTGAGCCCTAGGTTGCTAAGAGGTCTATATTCTCTGTGTAGATGAAACAGTTGACACTCCTATCGGACTCTAAACACTCCCTCCTTGGGGATAATATCTACGAATGTGCCCAGACTGATTGCACTCAAAACATACTGGAGGCTCCCTCCCCTGAGACTGAACAAGTGCTGAACTCTGAGATTGTCCCTTCAGTGGATAGTTCGCCACTCGGTGCCCAAGTTGCCCACACTCATAACAGCTAATCTCTCTTTTCTTTGACCTTTCTGCAGAGGCCACGGAAGGTGCAGGTGTAGAAAACTATGGCTGATACAATCCCACTAAACGAGAACTAAGACCAGACAACCACTAGCGCTTCCTCCTGCATCCCTAGAACTGTGCATCTCCACTGCCCTACTGGCCCCTACTCTTCCTAACCCTATAGCTCTCTGCCATCGAGTTCTCTACTCGGATAGCGGCTTCCACGGCCTCAATGTAAACTTAAAAACCCAGCACTGCAGTCCTATCCTTGATCGAAGGTCGAAGACTCCTTTCAAACCTTTTGGTGCGCAACTCCTCCATTGGCACCATCCCAGATGCAAACCACGACAGATTCACAAACTTAGCCTCATATTGGACCATGGTAAGGTTCCCCTAAACAAGGGAGAGAAACTCCTCCCGGTAAGTGTCTCTAAAAGAATCCAAAAAATACTTTCCCAAAAAGGCCCTAGTAAAAGCGGCCCAGGTGCCATCCACCGTGGTTTTAGCAAACTTTCACTACTCCCTCGCACCGAAGTTGGAACACCGCCAACTTAACACGCAAAACATCCTCCTCTATCTCTAGGGTATCAAAGATCGTCGTGGTTGCTTCCAACCACTCGGTAGCAACTTTGGGGTCTGGCTTCCCAGAAAAGGTTGGGGGGTTTAACCTCCGAAATTCCCTCATTGCCACTGAGGCCGTTGGCTCAAGAGCCCTCACTCCAGCCCTTGCTGCCTTAGCCATCGGTCTCATGGTAGCCAGCAATTCCTGTACGACATGTTATTATTGACGTAAAACATGAACACATAATTATGCTAACACATAACCACGTAAGATCATGTAGACACATTTCACATACAGAGGAGAACCAATAAGATGGACGCGTCAATTTGGATAACCTATCCAGATTCCTTGCTAGAAAACGCATCGGCCAAATGCGTTTCTAACTTGGCTTCCACATTTGTTAATCTAAACACCCTAAGGAAAGACTAATCCACCGCAAGATTCAAGCTCCATACTTATGTATATACCAGCCATTATGCTCAACAAGCTATCATTCTCAAGTTATAAAAACTTGTAAACACATGCAATCAAGCACATACAATCATCCTCACCAAGTGGTGCACCCTCTTTCCATGGTTCCTAGATATTCGAACTCAGAGCTCTGATACAAAGTTGTCACGCCCCGAAACCCAGGGTCACGTGAAAAGTTCACCAAACACCAGTTTTATGAAAATAAGTTTTCAACAACAATCAAATACAGCTTTTGAAATTAATAAAATACCCATGGTTCATCTCTCATAAGCAGTAAGCACTAAGTTCCAACATGCATAAGGTATATCGCCCTAAGGCATACAAGACACACCTTCAGAAATAGGCATACGAAAGGAAAACTACATCATGTCTTTCGCTACTCGCCACCACGGGCACCACAAGATCTATTCCTCGTGCTCATCAACATCATTACCTGAAAAAGGTTTAACAAGTCCCACATTGTGAGCCGAAGCCCAATAGAAACAAACTATGATGTAGTAAAGCAGGATATGCAATTACATAACATAAAGTTTCAAAACAATTTTATTTCTCCAAAATCCTCAGGACATCTAACAATGCCCAACAACACAATAAGCGTATATAACGAGGTCATATGCATGTTGTACTCTTTTATGATCTTTCACCGTGGGACAATACTAACCCAATCAGCCTATTCTTTGCAATCTTCTACCGCAGGACAACACTTGCCCTAATATGCAACTCTTAGCAGTCTTTCACCGCAGGACATTTATATGCCCCAATATGCAATTCTTTGCAGTCTTTCACCGTAGGACATTTACATGCCCCAATATGTAATTTTTTATATGATTCAACATATACAAGTACGTACACAGCCAGGTACTAAATATCCTCATAACATCATATCGTTCCCATAATCGTACAAATGATCTCACATCACAACTACACATTCAAAAATCCAAGCTCAACCCCTAAGGGTTAGCTTCAAACCTCAAAAAAAAATACAATTTTCTAGATTTTACATAAATCACCTCGTTTTCAAACCTCTTTTTGAAAATCACAAACATACACAAGTCCAAATATCATTTATAAACCAAGAAAAGCGCAAAACATGCTTTTTACTCGAACAAAACAAGTTTTAAACATAAAACATGGTATTTAAAGCATATCCACTCAGTGAAAAAGTATATAACTGTATGTAGAACCCTTTAAAGACAACATAGATTAGGATCTTACCTCGGTGAATCAAAAACTCGACGACTTGATCCATGTGCAAAAATGAATTTTGCCAAAATGAGATTCTGTCCAGAAGAAAGCAAAGCCCACAGCGTGGATAGAAAGGATCTACTAATAGATCGTCGAAAACTATACCTGGGCCACCCAAAAGTCTAGAGAGAAGGTAGAGAGAAAAGAAAACTTAGCTAGGAAGAAAGATTTTTAAAAATATCTAACCCAAGATGGATATTTATAGCTTCAGCCCCATATAGGGATTCAGTCGACTGAATCCACCAATTAGTCGACTGAAATGCTACTAGAAAACACAAAAACACCCCACCACCACGAGTCAGTCGACTGTCCTCTTAACCTTAGTCGACTGAACCACCACTGCCTCAACTCAGTCGACTGAATTAAGCCATTTAGTCGACTGAATGACCACTGTCCAGCAAAACATGGAAAAAAATTTAGGAA
This sequence comes from Heliamphora exappendiculata, assembly GCA_034768845.1. Taxonomy (NCBI): domain Eukaryota; kingdom Viridiplantae; phylum Streptophyta; class Magnoliopsida; order Ericales; family Sarraceniaceae; genus Heliamphora; species Heliamphora exappendiculata. Next base: position 18,437 of record JAOTRH010446638.1, read on the forward strand.
AACTGCAACACCATCTAAACGCCACCGAAAAAGTCTACGGGCAAACAACTTATCATACATTTGACGGGAAAACAATAACACACATTAACATGCTGTAACACCTCATTGATAAACAAAAGAATCCGTCCAACACATATATAATGTCACAAAAAGAAACGGAACAGGGTCTCACACTTCGGTTTTGAGAATAAGACTAGGAGTGCAATTATGATTCTTTAGCGAAATGAATTATAATTTATGTTCTTATGAAATTACTTATGAGTTGTGATAAGATTTCATAATTACATTAGGAGTTTATGTCTTATTTAGTCCTACATAGTTGTTGTTATAAATTTTAACACATAATTAATTCATTAATTAGTCAATTAGCTTGGTGGTTAGGATTTTCACGTCTTTGAAATCTTATGTCAAGCTAAGAAAGGTTTTGAAGAACACGAAGAACGTATAGCCCACACTACGATCGAATTCTAGCATTCAAAAATATATTAGAAGGCTTGTATTGAAAATTTGACTAGAAGTTAAAAATCGCAGCGGATTGTTGACTAAACTTTGTTGCAGCAACTGAAATTAATCCAACTAGATTTCGAATTGTATAATTTTAAAATTAACTTTGAAAGTATTACCTGATTTTATTTTGATTGTTCGATATCTAAAGTTTTAATCTGGAGCCTGTTTTGGCGTTTTTCCGCCCATATTGTTTTTGATAAAAATCATAGACATAATCTTAGGATCTTGACAGTTTGTCCCAATAATTGGTATCATAGTTGTTTTTGATTATATATGATTGAATAATGGGATCAAGTAAATTTAGATTGAGGTAACTCTATTTCGCAGACAATCTAATTTTGATTTTTTATGGTCAATATGTTTGCATGTTTGATTACATAAAGTTTATTGATTATTAAATAGTTTTTTTAACCAGGAGAGTTTATCGTAGTAGATTGATTGTGAACTTTTCGCAGATGATCAAGCCAAACGGTGAAACCAAGATATTCATGGCCATTCGGTTAAAAAAAAAATAAAGCAGTGTGCAACAGAATGTGTGGCACATATACAAGAAAATAAAGCAATGTGTGTGGGTGTGTAGCGGTGCGACGGTGGCTGTTCGGTGAGTATGGCGGCAGTAGTGTTTCAGTTCGACTGAATTCAGCCATTTAGTCGACTGAATGACCACTGTCTAGCAAAACATGGAAAAAAAATTTAGGAAAACTGTAACACCAACTAAACGCCATCGAAAAAGTCTACGGGAAAACAACTTATCATACATTTAACGGGAAAATAGTAAAACACATTAACATGCTGTAACACCTCATTGATACACAAAAGAATACGTCGAACACATATATAATATCACAAAAAGAAACGGAACAGGGTCTCACACTTCGGTTTTGAGAATAAGGCTAGGAGTGCAATTATGATTCTTTAGCGAAATGAATTATAATTTATGTTCTTATGAAATTACTTATGAGTTGTGATAAGATTTCATAATTACATTAGGTGCTTATGTCTTATTTAGTCCACGAGTCCCTGTTGTAGCCTACATAGATGTTGTTATAAAATTTGACACATAATTAATTCATTAATTAGTTAGTTAGCTTGGTGGTTAGGATTTTCACGTCTTTGAAACCTTATGTCAAGCTAAGAAATGTTTTGAAGAACACGAAGAACGTATAGCCCACACTACGATCGAGTTCTAGCATTCAAAAATATATTAGAATGCTTGTATTGAAAATTTGACTAGAAGTTAAAAATCGCAGCGGATTGTTGACTAAACTTTGTTGCAGCAACTGAAATTAATCCAACTAGATTTCGAAATGTATAATTTTATAATTAACTTTGAAAGTATTACTTGATTTTATTTTGATTGTTCGATATCTAAAGTTTTAATCTGGAGCTTGTTTCGGCGTTTACCCGCCCCAGATTATTTTTGATAAAAATCATAGACATAATCTTAGGATTTTGACAGTTTGTCACAACAATTGGTATCATAGTTGTTTTTGATTATATACGATTGAATAATGGGTTCGAGTAAATTTAGATTGAGGTAACTCTGTTTCGCAGACAATCTAATTTTGATTTTTTATGGTCAATATGTTTACATATTTGATTACATAAAGTTTATTGATTATTAAATAATTCTTTTAACCAGGAGAGTTGATCGTGGTAGATTAATTGTGAACTTCTCGCAGATGATCAAGCCAAACGGTGAAACCAAGATATTCATGGCCATTCGGTTAAAAAGAAAATAAAGCAGTGTGCAACAGAATGTGTGGCACATATACAAGAAAATAAAGCAATGTGTGTGGCGGTGCGGCGGTAGTTGTTCGGTGAGTATGGCGGCAGTAGTGTCTCAGTTGTGCTGTGACTTACAGTTGCTGAGTAATATAGGGTTTCTAGGTAGCTATAGTGTTTTGACAGAAATAGACTAGAATCTTGATTCTAACATGATTACGGGTTTTTTTGGATGAACAGAAACTCTTTGGTTAAAGAGTTTTAGATCGACCATAAAAGTTGAAATTTAATGTATTTTTTAAAATGCATGAACGCTTTTATTTTGATTTATTTATTCTGTTCAGTTTTAATTAATTTTTTTAATTCAAAATTAATTTTTTTTGTAACGAAAAAATAAAATAAAATTTTATTTAATTAAATTAATTTTTTTTAAAAAAATTTGGAGTTTTATTTGTTACATAAAAACATGTTTAAAAATGATTTTTTTTAATATTGAAAATCTTGGAAAAACGTGACAGTTAATTTCAAATTTTTTGAATTAATAAAAAAAATTTAATTTTAATAAATTATTTTTTTCGAAATATGTGTAATGAAAAAATAAAATAAAATTCTTTTTTTATTTAAATTTTTTTTAAAATAAATAAAATTTAAAAATTCTATTTGTTACACATAAAGCACATAAAGATTGTTTAAAAATCGAAATCTTTTATAACGTGTGGTTTTTAAAAATTATAAATTTATCTTAGTTAAACAATTTTTATTACACTCAAAAAATATTTTAAAAACTAAGTGGGTGAGAAAAATTATTCGTAGATAAATCCCGCAGTCTCCATCATTAGTTTGTAGGTGATATAATTAATTTTACGTGTTGATATTAAGGCCTTCCTCTCCATCGAACATAATTAATTATAGGATCACCAATAAGAATCTCTTTTAGGGATAATCCTAGATAATTGTTAGTGTAAATCACTTTTTCATCCTAAAGGTTCATTGCGAAATGATTAATTTGAAATTAGGTGATGATTTACACTTAGTGATAGTTAGATTAGGAGATATAGCATGAGGGATTGGAGATAAAAATCCCATAAGTTTTCAAATCTAATGTTTGGTGGCTCCAAATGAGGTGAATATACAATCCAAAGTAACCTCTTATACATTGATTAAATATACCATAGGGAAAAGGTATAACATATCCCTCCCATTACAAAAAACAATTTTAGCCCTCAAATATAGGTAAAAACATATTTTTGAATTTGTGTTGAGGACAAATAGGTAAAAATATATTTGATTTTTATTTTATAAATCAATATCTACTCATATTCAAAACAAAAACAAACATGTTATATGTTTATATCCAAGTATAACATATTCGATATTATATCAAATCATATTATATCTACCTCTATATCCAAAAGTATTCTATATCTGCTAATTTATCTCCAACCAACCAAACGGACTCTTAACTGTAAATAATAACATTCTTTCAATCTGAGTCATTGCTATTATTTATAGAACCAAAGTTACGTTAGCTATTTACTTTTACTTGGCACGGTTTGTTGACTATATAGTAAAATTAATAAGAATTGGCATGTCTAGACAAATGATTAATAGTAGACGTTCTTCCCATCAAGACATGCTATTCACGGTGTACCAAACTGCTAGTATTTTTTTTTAAATGGTATAAGGAACCAATTTTAAAATAAAATTTAAAAGTTTTTCTCACCATAATTAATAATTTTTAATTATGTGATTCTCAGTATAAAATGGCTTGCAATCTATTCATGACTATGCTCAAATAAAATAAACTCACGAGCCCTAATTATGGTGACTAGAAAAGTAATTTGAATATCATTTTAACTGCTGAGAATTATATGTTTGTGTTGTTTGAGATTTATCCTCTAGTACTTGATGAGGGGGCGATTAAATAGCAAATCTGAGCTTATCAGAAGTGACAGAATGCTCATCAGATAGCTCACTATTACATTTTGACTTCCATATCAAATATATTATAGCATCACCCTCAGTCTTTGCGTAGTGCCTATGACATGATTATGAACCTCAAAGAGATATTTGGGGATCAAAATCATGTTGTTAGGCAGGCGGCCATAAAATATTTGATGAACACAAACATGACTAAAGGCACCCCAACTAGGGATCATGTTCTGAAGATGATTACTCTTCTAAATGAACTAGAGATCCTTTGGTCTAAAATTAACGGGAAAATCCATGTCGATATCATACTCCAGTTGCTACTTGATAGTTTTAAGTAGTTCTGCCTTAATTATACAATGAACAAACTCAGTTTTTCCATGGAAAAACTACTTAAAAATCATCAAGCAACCGAGGGTGTTCTTAGGAAGTTAGAAAATGTGTTTGTTACAGAACAATGTTCTTCCTCTAAGCTGAAAGGAAAGAAGAAGTAAAAAGTTCATAAACAGGGAGGCATAGGTCCAAAGACAACTAATGGGCCTAAAGTTGGGGTGAAAAATCCGGTAAAAAAAGCATTTTTACTGCAACCAGACAGGGTACTAAAGGATGCTTTTGGAGCAAACTGCCAAGATCTTAAGAATAAGTTTATGATTTTAATAAAAAAAATTAATTGGACTGGAAAATACCGAAACTAGCTCCAGATTAAAACTTTTAATATCGAACAATCAAAAATAAAACCCATTAATACTCCCAAAGTTAGTTTTTGGATTATACCGATCTAAATTTGGTTGGATATTTTCGGTTGCTGCAATAATTTTTAGTCAACGATTCGTTGTTGTTTTGGACTTCTAGTCAAATCTTCGACACAAGCCTTTTGCTGTATTCCAGAATGTAAAACACGGACAAAGTGTGAATTTTGATCTATCGTGTTTTTCAAAACATGTCCAGTCACCTGTTCTTTGGATTCACAAGATGTGAAAACCCTAGAACGTAATATGGAATATCTCGTGAGTAGGTTTTATAATAGTATATAAATAGACTACAGTAGGGATCTGCAGAGTAAATAAAATATGGACTTCTAATGTAATTATGAAATCCTTCATCAACCCAGAACCAATTTCATAAAAACATAAATTATAATTCATTCCACTAAATAATTATAATTGCATTCCCATCTTATTCTCAAAATTGTAGTATTCGAGCTCCTATTATTAAGTATTTAATTATTCTCCTCACGTTAAGATTACAGATACTCGCCGATTAAATTAAATTACTGACAATTATATTTAATCAGCTTCTTCAAAAATTCCTTAAATTTATTCACTTAACTTATTTGACTGCTAGATTATAAAATTCACCTGCAAGATTTATCTCAATCAAAACTTATAAGCTTTCTTAAGGAGGTATTATCAATCCTGAATTTTTAGGACATGAATTTCGTCAATAATTAATAGTTACCATATTCTTAATATCGCTATCCAACTCACCGGGATTATAGATCCATACAAAATCGCATTCTCTAATGAATCAAAACAACAAATATTAAATATATGCAAATAATAATTATTTCGGGATTAAAAGTATAAAACTTCACAATAATCATGGGGTGTGAATTAATTTATAAAGTTAGTACAAAATTAATTATCCAAACTCGATTCTGTTAAATATACACAAAGTATACTAGCACAATGAGTCAGAACAATTGTTGAAACAATTACCATTCCCCGTAATCAAGACAGATCTAATAAAATATTGTACTACAACCATACTGATGGTGTATCCAATTCCATCTAAATTGTGATCCAAAACATATATTTTACAAGAATCGATAATCTGGTCATCAGTGTCTAAGCCGAACTCTACAGACCAGATTAAATACTATGTAGAATAAAAGACACTGATGCATAACATTAAATAAATAATGAAATGCATACATTGCTCATTAAAATTCTCATAAAATAAAAAAATTAATTTTATTAATAAATAAAATTAAATACTAAAATCAAAACAATAATTTTTAGTATGCAACTCTAACAATCTCCCACTTATATTCAAAACCATGCAGCCATACATCCGACTCCCATGCCCTCCACATAACTGTCAAAAGTATTAACAAGTAAGCTTTTTTCTAAAATGATCTGTAAGGTTGTCTTCTAATACAATCTTAGCCATGACTACATTACATTTCTATACGATTGCTCGCACGATTTCTCGTATCATGTGATATTTAAGCTCGATATGTTTTCCTTTCTTGTGGTCTCTTGGCTCTTTCGAGTTACCAATCGCTCTGCTATTGTCACAATAAAATGTAATAGTTGATTGTACTGAAAGCATCACATCTAGATCCAATAGGAAATTCCTAAGCCAAATGGCCTCCTTGGCTGCTTCAGAAGCTACCACGTACTTAATCTCCATGGTATAATTAGTAATGCAGAACTGCTTAATACTCCTCTAACTTTTGGCTCCACCTCCCAAGGTAAACAGATATCCCAATGTCGACTTTCAGGAATTCTTATCTGACTAAAAATTCGACCCAGTCTACCCCAAAGGTACTAGACCATTAGCCTAGTAAATGAACATATAATTCTTAGCCCTTTTCTTGTACTTAATTATATGTTTTACTGCTGTCCAATACTCTTGTCCTAGATTATACTGATATCTGCTAACTATGCCAACGACAAAATAGATATCGGAGCTAGTTCAAAGCATAGCATACATGAGGCTTCCTATTGTCAAAGCATAAGGAACCGCATTCATCTTCTCTATCTCATTAGGTGTCTTACGACATTGATCATTAAATAGAGTGATTCCATACCTGAAAGGGAGAAACACATTATTAGAATCATGCATGATAAAACGAGCAAGGACTGTATTGATATAAGTGGCTTGTGATAAGCCCATCATCCTCTGTTTTCAATCTCGCATAAACTTGATCCCGAGAATGTAACTGGCTTCTCCCAAGTTTTTCATATCAAACTGGCTAGATAATCATACCTTCACCGAAGATAATACCCCCACATCGTTTTCGATGAGAAAAATATCATCTACGTAAAGTATTAGAAACACCACCACGCTTCCATCGCGCTTCTTGCACGGGACTCATTGGGACTTTGATCAAAATCATAAGACTTAATGGCCTAATCAAACTTAGTATTCCAAGACCTAGACGCTTGCTTGAGTTCATAAATGGATTTTTTAAGCTTGCACAAGATGTGCTTCTGGCTCTTTGCTATGAAATCTTTTGTGTATACAATATAGATACACTCGTCAAGACTTCTATTAAGAAAAACTGTCTTAACGTCCATTTGCCAAATTTTGTAATTGAAATGAGCTGTAATAGATAAGAGAATCGGAAAAAACTTAAGCATGGCTACCGGTAAAAAAGTCTCTCCATAATCGATCCTTTCTTTCTGAGTAAGTCCTTTTATAGCAAGCCTAGCTTTGAAGGTTTCCACCTTTCCATTTGCTCCTCTCTTTCTCTTATAGATCCACTTACATCTAATAGATTTTATTCCTTTGGGTGGTTCTACAAGTTTTCAAATCTGATTAGAGTACATAGACTCCATTTTTAAATTCGTAGCCCTTTGTCATAAATCTGTATCTTTATCTTTAAGCACTTCATTGTAGTTACAAGGTTTAGTATCTAATTTTCTTGGAATCCTATCAAAAGACTCTCCCTAGAATATATATCGATTAAGTTGACAAACAACTCTCCTACTACGATGAGGCACTACATGCGTCTGTGTACCAGTAGTGACACGTTGTGTTAATTCTGAACTCTGTGCACTATTACCCATATGCTCTTTTGGTTGTGAAATCGGCATGTTAATTGTAGCACTCTAATCTAGTTCAAGATCCGCACGTGTCATGATAATCCTCCTACTATGGCAAGGCAATGGGATATCGATAACACTTTCTCAAGGCGCTTCTACAGTACTACTGGTATTTTCTCTCAACTCTTTCAAAATATTTCTACTCTTGGGCTTATGGTCCATTACATAATCTTCTTCCAATAATCAGGTATTGGTACTAACAATAACCTTCTTATTCTTAGGATTATAAAATAAACTATCATTCGTTCCCCTATGATATCCAACAAAGAAACAGACTTCTTTTCTTGGTTCTAACTTATTTGTATTCCCTTTCAGCATGTGTACTAGACACTCTCAAATTTGAATATGTCTTAAACTAGGCTTGCGATCGGTCCACAATTCTGTGGCAGTAAAAAGTACTGACTTAAATTGTACCAAGTTCAAAATATAAGCTGTTATCTCTAATGCAAGTCCCCGAAATGAATTGAGTAAGTTTGAATAACTCATCATAGACCTTATCATCTCTATAAGAGTTCTATTGCTTCTTTTTACTACACCATTCTGCTGTGAAGTACCCGATGTAGTTAACTGAGATATAATTTCTTTCTCTGACAAATAATCCATAACTACTCTAAAGAGGTACTCGCAACTATGATCAGACTGAAATGTCTTAATACATTTTTTCATACACTTCTTTATTTCTGCCTTAAATACTTTAAATTTCTTAAAATATTCAGACTTGCGGTGCATCAAGTAAATGTATCCATACCTTGAGTAATCATCAATAAAAATGACAAAATACTCAAAGTCACTTCTAGCCCAAATAGTTATAGGTTCTCATAAGTCAGAGTAAAGTTCTAACAATTATTTAACTCTATAACCTTTAGCCAAAAATAGCCTCCTGGTCATCTTATTCTTCAAGCAGGATTCACATACTAGAAGTGCTTCAACTCCCAATGAACTCAAAGGTCCATCTTTGATCAGTCTATTTATTCTTTTCAAATTAATATGACCAAGGCGTAAGTGTCAAAGATACGTTTGGTTCATTAAAGAAGGTCCCTCTATCTTAAATTGTGAATTAGATGTATTATTCAATTCATTCAGTTGCAGTGTAGTAGAGATTGAAGTAATAACATAAAAATCATCCACCAATGTACCAGAACAGATGAACCATTTATTATCCTTAATACTCATAGAGTTATTAAAATAAATCAAATATTTATTTTTAACCAATCGAGAAATAAAAATTAAATTCCTTCTAATTGAGGATACATAAATACAATCTCTCAATATTAAAATTCGATCTCTACTAAAAATGATAGTGACATCTCCCATGCAACTACTGCCACCCTTGTATTATTATCCATTTGCAGGTAAATTTTCTCATTACTTAGTTATCTAATTTTTTGAAAGCTCAACAATGAATTGCAAACATGATTAGTGGCTCATGTATCTACACACTAGGTACTGGTAGATATTATCGCTAAACATGTTTCCATAGCTAGTGAATAGAAATTACCTTTGTTATTCTACTTGCTAAGATAAACTGGACATTACTTTTTCCTGTGCCGTGTCTGGTTACAGTGAAAACAACTACCTTTCGGCTATTTCACACCAGTCTGTAGTCCACTAACTACCTTGAAAATCGTATCACTCTATTTTTGAACCTTTTTCTTTTTCTTGCCTTTTATTTTAGAGGAAGATTCCTTTTAAGAAATAAACACATTTTCTAATTTCCTAAGAATACCCTCGACAGTTAAAACTCTATTCAGATTCCTTTTCTAGTTAACATAATTATGAACCGTAAGTTTATTTTTTTAGTATAGTAGTGAGTGTATTAAAAACTATTTTAATCATAAGAATCACATAATTAAAAAATACCATTAATTATAATGAGTAAAATTTTAAATTTTATTTTAAAATCGGTTCCCTCTACCATTTTTAAAAAAATTTGCCAGCAGCTTGGTACATTGTGAATAGTATACCTTGATGGGAAGGACGTGTATTACTCATCATTTCTCCAGACATGCCAATTTTTATTAATTTAACTATCTAGGCAATTAAAATTGCCAAGTAAAATTAAATAGCTGACGTAATTTCGGTCCTATAAATAATAGTAGTGACTCGGATGGAGAGTATACTATTATTTATAGCTAAGCGTAAACCATCACTTAATTCTGAATCAATCGCTTCACAATGAACCCTTCAGATTAAGAAGTGATTAATACTAACAATTACACAGAATTATTCTTAAAAGAGGTCCGTACTGGTGATCTCGTAATTAATTATGTTCGATGGGAAGAAAAGCCCCAATGTTAAGATACAAAATTAATTACATTACCTACGAACTAATGATAGAGACAAGGCTGGAAGTTCAATTATAATTTTTTAGTAGATTGAATTATAATTTATATTTTTATAAAATTGCTTTTAAGTTGAGGTAGGATTTCATAATTACATTATAAGCTCATATTTTATTTACTCCGCAGGTCTCTAATGTAACCGATTTATATACTGTTATAAAACTTAATCATGAGATATTCCATATAACATTCTAGAGTTTTCACGTTTTGTAAATCCAAAGAACATACAACTGGTCAGGTTTTGAAGAACGGTGTTCCCGTAATTAATGCTATTCGATGAAGAGAGAGCCCTAATATTAAACACAAAATTAATTACATCATCTACGAACTAGTGATGTAGACCACAAAATTTATCTATAAATAAATTTTCTCACCCACTTAGTTTTTAAAATATTTTTCAAGATTCTAAAATATGTTTAATTAAAATAAATTTCTAATTTTTGAAAATTACACGTTGCAAAAAATTTCAGTTTTTAAATCATCTTTACATGCTTTTTATGTATAACAAATAAAATTTTCATATTCTATTTATTTAAAATAAATAAATAAAAACCAAAAATATAATTTTATTTTCCGTTACACTTATTTCGAAATAAAATTATTTTACTAAAATTTAACTCCTGTTAATTAATTTAAAAAATTCGAAATCAATCGTCACATTTTTTCAAGATACATAATTTTTTAAAAAATCATACTAAATGTGTTTTTATGTAACAAAATAAAATTTCAAAATTTTCTTTTAAAAAAATTTATTAAAGAAATTTTATTTTATTTTTTTCGTTACAAAAAATTAATTTTGAATTAACTAGAATTAAGTAAAACTGAACAGAATAAATAAACTGAAATAAATGCATCCACATGTTTAAATAAATAAATAAATAACTAAATGCATTAAATCCTGGCTTTTATGTTCAATCTAAAACTCTTTAGCCAAAAAATTTATGTTCATCCAAAAAACTTGTAATTAATTATATTAATATTAAAAATCTACTCTTCTGATTTTATCAGAATTTTACTATCAATCAAAAATATTATATAACTCAACTACTACAAATCACAATCATGTTGAAACACTGTCGTTGCCGCCTAACCACAAACCACCGCTGCCTTACCGCATGTGCACCACTGCGTGTTGCGCGATGCCACCATGCGCGTACTGTGCGCTGCGCATGCTGCAAAACGCTTGCTGCGTTTTTCTTGAACTTGCTGTTCAAATGCACCGTTTGGGATTCATTCGGCTTGATCATTGGTTATAACTTGATTGGACCATTTGGCCTTGTTGAGCATTCTCATGAATATTGAAAAGCTTCGAGCATTCATTATCATGAAAAAATTCCTCACGTGGCCTTGAACCACTTGGCTTTAATGATGTATCCAATTATGCCACGTTAATAATGAATGATGATTGTTTCTTTGTTAAATTCTTGCTGCAACATTCTTGAACGAAAGACCACGAGTGGATTTGAATAAATAATAAAGGTCATAGAATTCTAGTCCACGCGGCTTCTCTTCCACGACTTTGTTCAACTGATCCTCATTCCTTTTTTTTATTACATAAAATTTAAAAAAAAATTAAAAATTAAAAATAATTATTTTTACATTAATTCTATGCCTCTAAAGAGTTCACAATCAATTTATCACGATCAACCCTCGTAGTTAAAAAAAATTAATTTAATAATTATCATTCAAACAATACAATCAAACATACAAAATAAATAATGACCATTAAAAGTCAGAATTAGATTAACTGTAAAATCGAGTTAGCACAATCTAAATATCTCTGAACCCGTGAGAAAATCATGCATTACAAAGACAACTCTTATACCAATTATTAGGATAAACTGTAAAAATTCTAAGATTATGTCTATGATTTTAGTCAAGAATTAACTGGACGGGCAAATATCGAAACTGGCTCTAGATTAAAAATTTTAATATCGAACAATTAAAAATAAAACCCGATAATACTCACAAAGTTAGTTTTATGATTATACCTATCGAGATTTGTCTATCTGTCGCGATTTTTAACTTTTAGTTAAATTTTCGACACAAGCCCTCTGTTGTATTCACGAATGTAAAACACGAACAAAGTATGAATTTTGATCTATTGTGTTCTTCAAAACTTGTCCAGTGTCGCATGTTCTTTGAATTCACAATACATAGAAACCTTAGAACGTTATATGGAATATCTCGCGATTAGGTTTTATAACAGCATATATAAATAGGTTACAACAAGTACCTGTGGAGGAAATAAAATATAGGCTTCTAATGTAATTATGAAATTCTGCCTTAGTTTAGAAGCAATTTCATACAAATATAAATTATAATTCATTCCACTAAATAATCATAATTACACTACTAGCCTTATTCTCAAAATCGTACTATTCGAGTTTCTATTATAAAATGATTTATTATTCTTCCCTCGTTAAAATTATAGATACTCGTTGATTAAATTAAATTACTGACAATTATATTTAATTGATTTCTTCGAGAATTCTTTAAATCCTTTCACTTAACTTATTTGACTGCCGGATTATAAAATCTACTTGCAGGATTTGGCTCGGTCAAAATTTATAAGCATCCTTATGAGTGTATTATCAATCCTGAATTTTTAAACGTGAATTCTATCAATAATTAATATTCACTATATACTTAATATCGCTATCTAACTCACTAGAATTATAAACCCATACAATATCGCACCCTCTAATGAATCAAAACAACGAATATTAAATATATACAAATAATAATTACTTCGAGATTAAGAGTATCAGCACTCATAATAATCATGCGGTGTGAATTAATTTATAAAGTTAGTACAAATTTAATTATTCCAACTTGATCATATTCAATATACACAAAGTGTACTAGTACAATGAGTCAGAACAATTGTCGAAACAATTATCGTTCCCCATTATTAAGATAGATTTACTAAAATATTGTGTTACAACCATAACGATGGTGTATCCAATTCTATCTAAACTATGAACCAAAACTTATATTTTACAAGAACCGATAATCTGGTCATCTGTGTATAAACCAAACTCTACATACCAGATTAAATACTATGTAGAATAAAAAACACCAATGCACAATATTAAATGAATAATGAAGTGCATATTAATTAAGATTCTCATAAAATGAAAAATCTAATTTTATTAATAAATAAATTTAATAATTAATTGAGTTTTAGTTCCTTTTAGAAGGTTGTAAGAGTTTTAGTTCTGCCATTATTTGTATATAGAATTTAGTCATTTTTTAAAAGTTAATGATTTTTTTTCCAAAAAGTCCCTTTATTAACCAGATGTAATATTTCATGTAATCTCCTTTGATTTTAGGATGCAATTACATAACAGTGTTGACTTGTTAACTATCGACTATTCATATGAAAATAATTTTTAATTGCCCTAAATTTTAGCCAGTAGTTACATAACTAAATAGGATGGAATATATCATTGATTCAAATGTGGGAAGAGTTTTAATTCCTCTTCATAAAAATTGAATATTCAGCAATAATAGAGATTTGACTTTTCTTTTTTCGTTGGATATTGATATTCACAATTTTCTGGTTTTGAATAGATTTCTATTTATTTTCAGATTCATAGCATATTATCATTGCTGTACATGAACCGTTTTGTTCATTGATATTTTGCGCTGGTAAAAATCTTCTTCAAGTTTTGAATGTGAAAACTCACCCGAATTTACTGATGTATATTTTATTGTTTTATTAATTTGTATTTATACTGTTGTAAATATTTGTGCCGATACATTTATCAGTACAAAATGTAGTTCATTTTATGAAAATTTGATGGACCACTTAGAACGGATAAATGTATCAGTTAAAATTTACAATTATTTTTTAAAATGATAATTATTTCAGTTATACATATCAGTATGACTCTAACTACTGCTAACATTTGTTTTTTTATTGTAGGCCGTTTTATGAGATTATCAAGGATGGAAAAGTCCTTTAGTGTTGTTGTACAAGTATGAATGTTATACGGCTATAATAATGGTTGACAAGAACTTTTCGTACGATTTTCTTTTAAACATTTTGTGCAAAAAGTATCTTAACAGATATATGTATCAGTTATATATGAGGTGCAAGATCATTGAAAATGCACTATAAAGTTCGACTAATACATGCATCAGTTAGTGAGGGATGATGATGGCAACGTCAAGGATCAAGACGACAACGGAGGATGAAGATGGCAATAGAGTTAGGGTTGTGGTGATTATGGCGCAAGATTTTGGAGAGATTTGAGAGAGATTTATGAGGCATAAATCTTGATTCCTTCTTAGGAAGGGATTTGGTCAAAAAAATCTTCTAAAGATATAATTTAAGGCTATTTCAGGAAATTAAAGTTAAAATGGGACTAATCCTAATAAAAAAGATTGTATGAGACTAAAACTAATTTTACTACCAAAAAGAGGATTAAACCCTAAATTTCTATGGCGCCCCGTTCTCCGGACACGTCGGGACATACATAAAGATAAATATAGGGATATACTAGTCATACATTCATATTTACAAATGTTAGTTATTACATCATAAAGGAGTTCTTAACCGTTCAAAAGTACATAACTATTACAATTTCACCAATAAATTTCAAAAATTACACTAAGCACGGAAAAACTGAATAATAGAACAAAAGCAGAGGTCTGCACTCCTCAGAATGCATCAGTGGGATCCATGTGTTCTTGGAACTCACCCTATTCTTCCAACTCTTCTACTCTCTGGGATAACTTCCTCCAAGAACTCATCCTCACTTGTGGCACGAATGCCATGAGCCAAGGCCCAGAAGCAAAACACTCTAACCTTCTAACAAATCTCACGGTACAAAATTCATCACAATGCATACCATATAACACCCAGTACAGTTTATAGTCAACGAACAGACAAATTTAGATAAGTCAATAAGCATGCGTATATGAAATATCGTATATGTAATGCAGATGCCCAACCAGCTATGCACCCAGATCTTAATAGGTATTCCACACCGAGAATCACCATAGTAGACTTTTATAGGTATTTGATCACCAAAGCCATCATTGCGCCTTATTGCAAATAGTAAATGCTTCATAGGGTTTTATGCCACAACTGTTTTACTCAATGGTAACAGCATCGAGGTCCGCGCCATACTCTAGGCCAACAAAATTCAATAATCATGCCATCCTCCAGGCCAAAAAGTTTAGTAATCAATTAATCAGTCATATCAAACATATATTAAGCGATTTGTCCCACCTTAAGACTCCTGATGCTTTTGCCGGTGTCAATCCAAAAGTCCAAGCTATCAAAATCAGAATGCTAGCGACGAACCTATGGTGCCCAACAATATCTATAAACCATTTCAAACACCGGGGACACGCTCAGGGTGTATAAACCAATTTTATAACACCGGAAACACGCCCAAGGTTCACAAGGGGAATTCATTCCAAAATATTTTCGAAAATGACAATCAGGGATGAGTTTTAGTAGGCCTGTCTTGGCTATGAAAAATAGATAATAGCGTCGTCTATTGTTCCGACTCTCTATACTAGTACACGTTGTGTGTATTAAACGGGACATTTTGGGTAATTAATTTAGTACTGACTACTGACTATATAAATTAATTCGCAACTCAAGATTATTACGAATAGTGTTTATTCTTTTAATTCTGAAATAATTAATAATTTGTATATATTTAATATTCGCTGTTTTGATTCATTAGAGTGTGCGAACTTATAAGGGTCTATATTCCCAGTGAGTTGGATATCGGTATTATTTATATGGAAAATATTAATTATTAACGGAATCTACGTCTCGAAAGATTGAGATTGACGATACCCCCTTAAGGATGCTTATAAGTTTTGACCGGATCAAACCCTGCAGGTGGATTTAATTATCCGATGGTCAAATAAGTTAAGCGAAATGACTTAAGAAATATCAAAATGCCGATTAAATTAAATTGTCAGTAATTAAATTTAGTTGACGGGTATTAAAAATTTTAACGTGGGGAGAAATGGTAAGCATTTAATAACAGGAGCTCAATGCAAGAAGGTCTTGAGATTTGGGTCAAAGTGCAATTACAGTTCTTTAGTAGTTTGAACTGTAATTCAGTATTTTATAAAAATTACAGAAATCGCTGCTGATTTTTCATAATTGCAGATACCATTGCGTCTTTCCATAATTGTAGAAATTGCTCGTAGGTATATCTGCGTTCCACTGGAATTATAACTCATAATTACTCTTCAGGTCCCTCCTGCAGCCCTATATATACGCGGATAGGCTGAACCAATTTGATAGTTGATAGTTCATATATCATTGTCATTGAGATATTATTTTTGTCTTTCAAAAATTTAAATATATTGGGATTCTGCCAGTACATATTTTTGGAGGATCGTAACCCACACTACGTTCGAGGATTGCATAAGAAAATATAGCAGAAGATCTGACTGGAGTTTCAACTCAAAATCAAGTCGTAGTTTAAGAATAGATCGACAAGAGATATTCATCTAAATTAACTTTGGTTGCACGGGTTTATTTTTTATCGTTCGACGTCAATATTTTATCTGGAGCCCGTTTCAGCGTTTGCCCGTCCAGTTAATTTTTTACAGATTAATCGTTTTCAAAAACAATGATCTTGGCATTTTTGCCTTTAACAAATTGGTATCAGAGTCATTTTTTTTGTTTATGGTTTATCAGGGCATGGTAGTTTTAGAACTGTACTAACTTTGTTTTGCAGGCGTTCTAAATCCCAATTTTATGATTTTTATTTATTTTTATGTTTGATTGAATGCGTGAATAATGATTTAATTTAATTTTTTTAATCACGGGGTTGACCTTATTAAATTAATTATTTTTTAGATCGAATGTGAGCATACGAACATAGGTTTCGACGTAATTTTTTTATGTTCTTTAAGTTTTTTTTCTAGTTTATTAGAAAGAAAAAAAAGAACATGTATGAAAAAAACGGCAGTGGTTGGTAGCAGCAACCGGCAGTGATTTCGGTGATTTTAGCAAAAAATAAGTTTTTTTTTTACTTTGTAATATTTTCTTTTTCTCTAATTTTTTTTTTGGATTAAATAAAAAATAAATAAATAAAAAAGAGGAGGGAAGCCGCCAGCACAAATCCAAAACCGCCGATTTTGTGGCGCCAAACGCAGCAGCCAAAAGCGCAATAGGCGCTGCAACGGTGTAATTCCCAAGGCTGTTTTCTTCCCAAACCGGGCCCTTGAACAAACGGCAGCAAGCTGTTTAGAAAAGCTGCGGAAGTAAGCTTTTAATTCCAAACCAAGTGGATTCCAAAAGGTAAAGCAATTTTAGGCACCTAAACAGTTGCATTTTCCCCAATCCCAGCGGCGCTATTTGGAATTTGCAATCTCGGTGAACAAAGTTTTTTTTAAAAACTGAGGCATAAAGAGTCCAAACCGCATCACGCTCCAGCGAATTCCCAATTTCACCAACACGGCAACAGTGGCTGTTTCAGAAGCCATACAGGAAGCCGAACCTGCTGAAACAATTGAGAGGAAGTTGATTTAATTGGATTAATTGGGATTTTTTGGTTGCTTGGGAGCTGTGCTTTCAAGTCAAACACGGCAAGCAGTGTTTATCCTTGAGCAATTAACCGCAGCAATCAGGACTCCTATTGCAAGCAGGCTAAGTTTGGGTTTGAAAGTTGGAATTAAGCAATCTCCGGATGCCAGTTTATCTAAAACATGAGACTTGAAACTTTTTAAAATTTTAATCGAATTATAAAATTAAAATTTATACTTATCTTGTATTTAATTTTGTATTAACTGCGTGGATGATAATTATTAGTTTTATTTTTTTTGTTAATTTAATTAATTCAAAAATTCGATTTTAATTAAAATATTTTGTAATAGAAAAATAAAATTAAGTTTTATTAATTAATTAATTTTAATTAAATAAAAAAATTTAGATATTTTATTTTTTACAAAATATCACGTTTAAGATGATTTTTTTCAATCGGATATCTTGAAAAAACGTATGAATTAATTCCAGTTTTTAAATTAATTAAATAAAAAATATTTAATCAAAATAAATTATTATTTTTCAAAAATTGTAAAACGAAAAATAAAATAAATAAATGTCTTTAATCACTACCTTAGCTGAAAAGTTGGAGGAAAAACTGTGTATTTATTAAATTTTATTTATTACGCATTTAAACACGAAAAGATGGTTTGATAAATCAGAATCTTTAGAATCGTATACACGGAAAGATGTTTGATTCTTTCAGATCGTGTGACTTTCGAAATATGGTTTGATAAATCAGAATCTTTGAAATTGTGTACACGAAAAGATATTTGATTCTTTCAGATCGTGTGACTTTCGAAATTGATAAATTTATTTTAATTAAATGAATTTTTATAACCCTAAAAAATGTTTTAAAAATTTAAGTGGAAGAGAAAATTTATTCACATATAAAGTTCGCGATCTCCATTACCAGTTTGTAGGCGATGCATTAAACCCTGCGTGTCGACAGTAAGGCATTCCTCCTCAACGGACAAATTAATTGCAATATTGCCAATACAAACCTTTTTTAGGAATAATTCTGGATAATTGCTAGTGTGGATCACTTCTTCAACTAAATGATTCATTGCGAAGTAAATAATTTGGAATTAGGTGATGGTTAATACTTAGTTGTATATAATAGTATCATCTTCAATTGAGTCACTACTATTATATACTGTACCGAAATTATGTCAGCTATTTAATTTTACTTGGCATGGCCAGTTGGCTAGATAATAAAATTAAAAAGAATTGACCTGTTTGATCTTATGAAGGATAGTAGATGTCCACCCAACGTGGCATGCTATTCTCAGGTGACCAGGCTGTTGGCAAATTAATTTTAAAATGGTATAGGGAACCAAATTAAAATAAATTTAAAATTTTGCTCATCATAATTAATAATTTTTTTAATTATGCAATTTTTCAGATTAAAATGAATTTCAATCCACTCGCTTCAATACTCAAAGAAAATAAACCAACATGACCAAATTATGATGACTAGAAATGTAACTTGATATATAGTTTAACTACAAATGGTATTCCTTCAATACCAAGAAATATGTTTGTTTATGAAAAAACTTCTTTCTCGAGGCCGAAAGGCATGAAGAAGAAAAATGTTCAGAAATAGGAGGACACATTTTCCAGGTAATCAGTGGGCCACGGATTTGTGTGAAAAAGTCAAAAGACAGAGTATTTCTCAGAAGTCATAACAAACACGGTAATTTTTGTTCACTGGTTGTGAAAACATATTTAGCGGTGTTATCTACCAGTACCTGGTGCGTAGATACGGAAATCACTAATCATGTCTGCAATTCATTGCAGGGGTTCCAGAAAACCCGATAACTTAGTGATGGGGAGATTTACCTGCATAAGGACAATAATACAAAGGTAACAGCAGTTGCAATAGGAGATGTCACTCTCAATTTTGGTAGAGATTGGGTTTTAATATTGAGAAATTGTCTTTATGTACTTGTCATTAGAAGGAACATAGTTTTTGTTTCTAAATTGACTAAAGATTGATATTTTATTTATTTTAATAATTCTGTGATTATTAAGGATAAGAAACGGTTATCTATTCTGGTACATTTGTGGATAATATTTATATTATTACTTCAATATCTCCTACACTGCAACTAACTGAAATGAATAACACATCTAATTTACTATATAAGAGAAAGTTTCATTCTTTAATGAATCAAACGTTTCTTTGGCACTTACACTTGGGTCATATTAATCTAAAAAGAATAAACAGATTGGTACTTGATGGACCTTTGAGTTCATTGGAAGTGGAGGCACTTCCAGTCTGTGAATCTTGCTTAGAGGGTAAAATGACCAAGAGGCCCTTTTCGGCCAAAGGCTATAGAGCTAAAGAACCATTGGAGCTGGTTCATTCTGATGTATGTGGTCCTATGATAATCCAGCCTAGAGGTGGCTTTGAGTACTTCATCAGTTTTATTGATGACTACTCAAGGTATGGATACATTTACCTGATGCACCGTAAGTCTAAATACTTTGAGAAATTTAAAGAATTCAAGGCGGAGATTACATCTCAGTTGACTGTACCTAGCACTCCACAGCAGAATGGTGTAGCAGAAAAAAGGAATAAGACTCATATGGAAATGGTAAGGTCAATGATGAGTTATTTAAGTTTACCAGATTTGTTTTGGGGACTCGCTTTAGAGACAACAACTTACATTCTGAACTTAGTACCTTTTAAGTCAGTACATTCTACTTCCACAGAATTGTGGACCGACCGTAAGCCTAATTTGAAACACAATCGAATTTGGGGGTGTCCAGCACATGTGCTAAAAGGGAACGCGGATAAATTAGAACCGAGGACGGAAGTATGTTTCTTTGTGGGATATCTCAGGGGAATGAAGGGTGGTCCATGTTATAATCCTAAGGATTAGAAGGTCATTATTAGCACCAATGCCTAATTCTTAGAAGATGATTATATTATGGATCACAGGCCAAATAGCAAAATTGTTCTGAAAAAACTGAAAGAAAATACCAGTAGAATGGAAGAGAAACCACAAGTCACTGATATTCCATTACCTTGTCTTAGTGGGAGGATTATCGGGACATGTGCAAATAAAGAATAGGGTGTTGATGCACAGGGTTTAGATTTTACAAAGCGTGTTACTACTAGTACACAGACACAGGTAGTGTCTTGTCGTAGTGGGAGGGTTGTTCATCAACCTGACCGGTATATAATCTTAGGAAACCCTTTTGATAGGATCCCGGTAGAACTAGATATCGAGCCCTGTAACTACAATGACGCACTACAAGACAAATATGCAGATTTTTGGCAAATGGCTATGAATTCAAAAATAGAATCTATATATTCCAATCAGGTCTAGAAACTTGTAGAACCACCCAAAGGGCTAAAATCCATTAGATGCAAGTGGATCTACAAGAAGAAGAGAAGAGTAGACGAGAAGGTTGAAACCTTCAAAGCTAGGCTTGTTGCTAAAGGGTTCACTCAGAAAGAAGGGATCGATTATAAGGAAACATTTTCGCCGGTATCCATGCTTAAGTCTATCCGAGTTCTCTTATCCATTGCCGCTCATTTTGATTATAAAATCTGACAAATGGACGTCAAGATAGCTTTCCTTAATGGAAGTCTTGACGAGTGTATCTATATGATACAATCAGATGGATTCATTGCAAAGGGTTAGGTGCACATGTTGTGCAAACTTAAGAGATCCATTTATGGACTTAAGTAGGTATCGAGGTCTTAGAACACTCAGTTTGATCATGCTATAAAGTCTTATGATTTTGATTAAAGTCCAGATGAATCCTGTGTGTACAACAAGCGTGACGGAAGTATGGTGATCTTCCTAATACTTTATGTAGACGATATCTTGCTCATCAAAAACGATGTGGGGGTATTATCTACGGTTAAAATATGGTTATTTGGGCAATTTGATATGAAGGACTTAGGAGAAGCCAGTCACATCCTTGGGATCAAACTTATGCGCGATAAAAAATAAAGGATGTTGGGCTTATCACAAGTAAAGTATATCGATGATATCCTTGCTCGTTTTAGCATGCAGGATTCCAAGAAAGGGTTTCTCTCTTTCAGGCATGGAATCACTCTATCTAAGGATCAGGGTCCTAAGACATCTTATGAGATAAAGAGGATGAAGGCGGTTCCTTATGTTTCGGCAGTAGGATGCCTCATGTATGTTATACTTTGTACTAGACCAGATATCTGCTTTACCTTTGGCATGGTTAGCAGATATCATTCTAACCCAGGACAAGGGTATTGGACTGCGGTAAAGAATATAATCAAGTACTTGAAAATGACTAAGAATTATATATTAGTTTACAAGACAGACAGTCTAGTACCTTTGGGGTACACAGACTCAGATTTCTAGTCTGACAGGAATTTTCGTAAGTCTACCTCAGGATATGTGTTTACCTTAGGAGGTTGAGCTATAAGTTAGAGGAGTATCAAGCTGTCCTACATTGCTAATTCCACCATGGAGACCGAGTATGTGGCAGTTTATGAAGCAGCCAATGAGGCCGTTTGGCTCAGGAACTTCCTGATGGATCTAGAGGTTGTACCTTCAGTTTAGTTGGCTATTACACTTTATTGTGACAATAGTAGAGCGGTTGCAAACTTAAAGGAGCCAAGGGTCCATAAGAAAGGCAAGCACATTGAGCGTAAGTATCACCTGTTATGAGAAATTGTACAGAGAAGTAATGTTGTTGTGATCAAGATTGCATCAGGAGACAACCTTGCAAATCCTTTTACAAAGAACTTATCGGCTAAGACTATTGATAGTCATGTAGAGAGTATGGGAGTCAGATGTATGGCAGCATGATTTTGAGTATAAGTGAGAGATTGTTAAGGTTGGTATACTGAAAATTATGTTTTTAGTATTTAATTTTATTTTAATGAAATTATTTTTTTATTTTATAAGAATCTTTATGAGTAATGTATGTGTATCATTTCTTTGATATGCATGAATGCCCAATATTTTGTATAGTATTTAATATGGTGTGTAGAGTACGGATTACACACAGAAGATCAAATTTTAGGTTCTTACAGAATATAAATTTTATGTTCACAGTTTAGATGGAAATGGATATACTATCGGTACGACTATGACACAAAATTTTAGTAGGCATGTCTTGGTTACGGGGAACAGATAATAGCGTCGTTTATTGTTCTGATTCTCTGTGCCTGTACACTTTGTGTGTATTGAACGGAACATTTTGGGTAATTAATTTAGTACTGACTACTGACTATATAAATTAATTCACACTCTAAGGTTATTATGAATAGTACTTATCATTTTAATCCTAAAATAATTATTGATTTGCATATATTTAATATTCGTTGTTTTGATTAATTGGATGGTGCAATCTTATATGGGTTTATATTCTTGGTGAGTTGGATAGCGGTATATTTATATGATAAATATTAATTATTGACGAAATTCATGTCCCGAAAGATCGGGATTGACAATACCCATTAAGGATGCTTATAAGTTTTGACCGGGCCAAACCCTGCAGGTGGATTTAATTATCCGACGGTCAAATAAGTTAAGCGGAAGGGCTTAAAGAATATCAAGATGCCGATTAAATTAAATTGTCAGTAATTAAATTTAATTGGCGGGTATCGAGAATCTTAACGTGGGGAGAAATGATAAGCATTTAATAACAGAAGCTAAATGCAAGAAGGTCTTGAGATTATGGGTTAGAATGCAATTACAGTTCTTTAGTGGTGTGAACTGTAATTCAGTATTTTATAAAAATTGCAGAAATTGCTGTTGATTTTTCATAATTGCAGATACCGCTGCGTCTTTCCATAATTGCAAAAATCGCTCGTAGGTATCTATGTTCCACTGGAAGTTTAACTCATAATTACTCCCCATATCCCTGTTGTAGCCCTATATATACCAGGTAGGCTGAACCAGTTTGATAGTTGATAGTTCATATATCATTATCATTGAGATATTATTTTTGCCTTTCAAAGACTTAAATGTATCGGGGTTCTGCCGGTACAAATTCTCAGAAGATCGTAGCCCACACTACGTTCGAGGATCGCATAAGAAAATACAGTAGAAGATCTGACTTGAGCTTTAACTCAGAATCAAGTCGTAGTTTAAGATTAGATCGACAAGAGGTATTTATCTAAATTAACTTTGGTTGCACGAGTTTATTTTGATCATTCGACGTCAAAATTTTATCTGGAGCCCGTTTCGGCGTTTGCCCGTCCAGTTAATTTTTTACCGATTAATCGTTTTCAAAAACAATGATCTTGGCAGTTTTGCCTCCAACAAGCCCAACCCAACAACAGTTTGCATAGATGGACTCTAATATGACAGGATACAAGTGACAATGCAATAATGTATGGTATGGATCTCAAATACAACTAACTATAATATATCATCAACTAGCATAGCAAGATTTATGGTACAACGCACAAAGTATAAAGTACAAATATGTGAAACACAAGCTATAATTCTCAAGGTATGATTCGACATGATAGCATGAGTTCTAAATCATCATACATTTACTTAGAAACACTAATCAACTAATTTAAGTCGATCATCATATAAAAACTTGGATTTCATAGTAAATGGTACTCAATTCACACTTAGCAACTTTTAAGGTCAAAATTGAGTATTAAATTAAAAGAGCCAACAAAATTTTGGGGTATCTAGATTTGGAATCAAATTATGATTTTTAAACACCATTTAGATACAAATATTTCTTACAACTCTCATGTTTAACACTATAGCCAAAACCTAAGGTAAAAGAGTGAACAAAACATTCTAAGCAAAAATGGTTCAACATTTTTCTCAAGATTTTATCAAAAATATGCTTATGTTAGTCTCGACTTTTGGGTATCAGATCAAGTCCAAATGAGCCCATTTTTTAGTATGTTCTAGTTCAACATGTCCCCTATATGGTTCATATTTAGAGTTAAGGATAGTTGTTTAGAACAAGTTATACTTTTTGGCTATTTTAGAAAATATGTTCTGTCAACCGCCAAAACTCAACAGAGTCTATTTTGGAGAAAGGGTTTGAAACAGTTTTGGAGAATCATCCCAAGGCTTTAAGATTTGATTTTTGAAGAGAACGTAGTTCAATATGTTAGCTACAATTTTCATGTAGATCACTTTTGGAATAAGTCATTAAAAATAGGGGTTTTAAACTACACAAAAATATAAATAAGAACATAAAGAACATGCTTAGATCAATTTTCTATATTGAATTATGGTATTCCAAAGTTCAGGGCAGAAACATCTATGTTCTAAAAAATTAAGTCTCTTAGGGTCCAAATCTCCCACTTATGATATGTTAATTTTTTGTTCTATTTCTTTGTATGCTTGTATTCTAGACATTAATATCAAGGCTCCAGCACACTTCTAGGTCATCAAACTCAAAAAAAAAAAACACACAACAACATCTCATATCACCCATAAACATAACAGTCCCAAATTTCCAACTACAACGCTTTTTCGATTTATTTTCGATTATCGATTCTTAGAGTGTTTAAAGAGATGTGTTGGGGGATATTTTAAGAGATATTAGACATAAAATTTAGTTATTTTACCTATTTAAGAGATCAAAGGAGGGTGGAGATGGAGGATGGATTTGGACTTAACTTAAGAAAATCTCCTTGATTTCTTTTCTTTTTTTTCTCAAACTCACCTTAACACTCAAAAGCAAAGAGTTTTGGGTCTCTCCCTCCTCTTGGCCAAAAATATCATATAGAGAAGAGGGTGTTCATCTTGCTTTATATATGCAAGGGCTAGGGGACAAGGGGGAACAAAAAGTACCATGGAAATACCTTTTTTCTCTTTTTAATAAGTGATATGTGAGATGATTTGAGATGTTTCCACTTAAGGGGGCTAAAAATTAAATATGTTGGAGATAAATATAGCTATGGGTCAGTTTGGGGGAGAAAAATCTGATCTCCCATCAATCAAGAGATTTTCCTCAATTTTCATGTCTTTATTGTGCAAGAAAATGCATTCAAAGTTAATTTGATGTATCTTTTAGTGTCTTTTCTTACTGAGACATATTATTTTAGTATGTTTATGATAAATATAGTACTTTCATATATTATCATAGTTTTCATAACAATTGATTAAATAGATGTAGTATTTTAAGTCAAATTAAATTATTTTGGTAATATGTGACTTTTTGACTTATTTTTTGTGTATGAACTTCAATAATAATTTTTTTATTTTTGTTAACCTATACACTATATTATTTTGTATATTACTTATTCAACAAATATTGGATCATCATAAGACTTGATTTTATATCTTTATCATCATTTTAAGCTAAAAAGAAAGTAAAAAGTCATTTTTTAGTACTCTTCCTAAGGTGGTCGGCTACTAAAGTGTATTTTTGTCATTTTTTATGTTATTTTGTCATTTTTACTTAATTGCACTTAAATCCTTGATTAAAGGTATTCCATGTGTCAAAGTTTTAGTTTTTATGATTTTTTGCTGTACTAAGGGCAAAATAATCATTTTACTCTATTTATGAGGATTTTTAATTTTTAACTCATTATTTCATGATATTACTTCATTTAGAATGTTGAGAGACTCTCCGAGTGTGAAGATTTTGTTGTCTGAGTTTTGAACATTTTTAGGGTTTCTAAGCTGAACTTATGGTTTTCGATTCGGGTTAGAATTTTGAACCTTTTTAGTACTCTATGGTCTCGTGGACTATCCATCACTAATACTAAAGACCAAGTAAGGTCATTATAATTTTTTTAAAATTAAATATTAAAATCAAAATAATAATTTTTAGTATATAACCATAACAGAAGTAATACCCACACTACTATAATAATAGATAAAAATTTCACTTAAAAAATTAAAAAGATCTCAATTTTTAATTAAAGCGTGATTAAAAAAAATAATTTTTTTTTAATATTAGTTTATTAAATAAATTAAGATTATATGTATTTTTAATTTCAGTTATTAAAAATATAAAATAATAAATTAATTTTTTAATCTTAGTTATTTTTATAAATGAGATTAGAAATATGTAGATAAAAGAATTTCGTACCTCTCCCCGATACATCTAGAGTCCCTCTCCAGTTCGTATCCCTCTCCCCTCTCCAGTCCGTATCTGGTATCCCTATCCAGTACATCGATCAGTTGAAGCGCCATTGATTGGCTCCCGATGGATCTCTCGTCTCCAAATCCGCCTATCACGATCTCCAACTCGTAATCTCTCTCTCTCTCTCTCTCTCTCTCAATCTCTATACATATATTCGTATATATATACACACACATTTTGCACATTACAGTATCTCTATGATCTTCTGTTACTGTTTTATCTCATTGATGGGCCGATCGGTGATGCAGGCGAGAGAGGAAATGTCGAGAGAGAGATTGCGTCACTTGGAAGCCATGGTATGGCGTTATCTGGTTACACACATTTCTGATTGTGTTTCGGTGAATTAGGGCATTTTTTTATGTATTTGCTCATGATGAGTGGGTTGTCATGGTGGTGTTATTTCAGGCAATTTACTGCGAGGCGATTGCAATGGTGCAAGAGTCTCAGCAAGCTGTTTCAGTGGCTAACCTTGGAAGTATTCAAGATTTCCGGGGTCAATACCCGCAACTTGGTTTGAAGAACTCTCCCCAGGTTTTACATTTTCCCTATTCAAGTACTTTGTAGCCTATTTAGGAAGTTAGCTTTGTTAGTATAAATAGGGTTCATGGAATGATCTTTTTGTGGTTTTACTTATAATTGCATCTAAAGAACTTGTGTTGAAGTACATAAACACTTCTCGATTTTTGGTTTGTACTAATTTATTGTGTAGGTGCACGATCGATCAATCTAACTAGCATTTGTTATAAATGCAATAATTCCTGCAGTAACAAGTGCGGTGAAAGTGAAAATGCGCTGTTTAAATACGCATCTTGTAATAGATATGCGTACTATGCTCAAGGAGAAGCCTTGTTTTGGTCTTCATTATTAATGATGCTGGGTATTATGTTTTAGTTGATGAAAATTATTCATACCTAAAATGACTAATGCGTTGCAATGACACTCAAAGGTGATAAAGTAGACCCATCTTTGCCCATCGCACCTCACTCAATTCTCTTTTGTTAAGCATATTAGTTACTATAACAAATTGCACAACACTAGCCATCAATAACAAGTTGAAAAGAAAATGATGTTTTCTTGGTTAATATATGATATAATTCTTTGAACAGACTGCACATAACTAGCCTGTAATAGTAAGTTGAAAATGAAATGTTATTTCTTGTTGAATATGGGTTATTATTCTTTTGTCTATTTAATAGTCTTAAAATGACAAGAACCATTATCGGAATCTTGTTTATTTTACTTACAAAAAAAGAACTATCATCAGGAATCCATTTTATTTCAAGTTTATGAGGCTCTTGAGCACCGGCTCGTTGTTGCAGAAGCATCCAAAAAATTGAGACTTTCTCTAATTTCTAAAGATGGTGAGATTCATGAGGAAGAAATTGAAAATGGAGTGTAATGTCAAGAAGCTCAACAAATTATATGACTATTTCTGCAATTAGCACTGGTGGTGCTGCAAATAATGCACTTTCTAGCAGCACTGCAGATGCAGCTGAACAAGTTG
The DNA here is from genome assembly GCA_034768845.1 of Heliamphora exappendiculata. Classification (NCBI taxonomy): domain Eukaryota; kingdom Viridiplantae; phylum Streptophyta; class Magnoliopsida; order Ericales; family Sarraceniaceae; genus Heliamphora; species Heliamphora exappendiculata. Next base: position 46,886 of record JAOTRH010446638.1, read on the forward strand.
GTGGTGTTCCTAATAAATTCCTTGGAATAACACCTCCTTATTTATGGCAAAGTCAGCTCCAACATGCATCATTATCCATAGTAGCCAAGAAGTATCAGTATTATTGTACATTATGGCCAATGATTAGGATGTTTGCCCCTTCAGAGAAATGTATAAAATGCATAGCAATTATGCATGGATAGCGCTAATTTTTGTGCAAGGGATGCTTCAAGAGAAGCATTGACTTCCCTTGGTATTGGTCAGAATAAATAAACACATCACTTTACGAGGAGAGATGGAAGATACACTCATTTAAAGAGAGCATAAATGCATAATCTTACCTCTCATTTCATGTTGCAGATACTCCAACTGGTAATCAAATTTCAAGTGCTCGGCTTCTATAATGTTCTAATCCATTTTCTTCTTCTTATTAATTTGTTTTGCCTGAGTACAATTTCATTGTCACAAGTCCGGGAGCATATTCTGTATTTGATGATATGTGATTTGTAACCTATCATATCCCTTATCCCTGCAAGGTCTTAAGAGCATATACTTGGTGTGCTCATTAAGCTTGTTAAAGATCTGAAGTTGCAACATCAACATAAATATGTAAATTTGTTATTTCTTGGTCATCTTACATTGTACCGAACATAGTGCATGCGGCAGTATTAGGTAAATTCCTGTTCTATGTAATAATTTTGTTTCCTTCTTTGAGGAATATTTGAAATTTTGCACTTCGTTTGAATGTTTAATAGGATGAATTGCAAAAAACTTGGCTGTGCAAAAAGGTGTGAGACCATGAATGCAAAATTGAGGTTCATCTCTCCTACTGTTTTAACTTCTTTCTTTAAACAATTCATACTGCTTGGCCTTAAAATCATTCACATGAATTTAGAGAATGCTGAGTAACTTGAGGAGCTTTTTGTAGGGCGAATATCCTGACAAGAAGAATATTCCAGTGGAAAAAAAAGGAAGAGAAATGCTGAAGTCTGAACAAGTCTTTCTTCTATTTTTCAAGAATAACAATGGATTCTTAATCTTAAAAAATTCCGATCAATGACTTAAATTGTCCACTACTGCATTCTTCCCTTTCAAAAACTTTAGTACCCATTTGACTTGGTGCTATAGTCATGAATTACTTTTTTGATCAGGAAAAAAATAAAATAATAATAATAATAATAATAATAATGCTGTTAATAAATAGCTATTGATCAAGCATCATTACCAATGGGCCTTATCCCAACTAGGCTGGCACAAACCCTCCAGCCAATCACGTGCTATACTGCTATTCCAAAGCTTTTACATCATGAAAAGTTGGCAAGCTGCCAACTTATTACACCGTATAAGTCCCTTCATAACAAATCGAAGCAAACCCTCAACAGATATCATGGATATCCTATATCTTGTCTATGGAAATAGTATCCAAATGCAAGGAAAACAACAAAGGAAGAATGCTTTTCATTAATATGGTAGTTTGATCCCAATTTTAGTTTAAACCTAAAATGCTACTCTTCCTCCTGATGGCCAAAGACAGCAGCTACAGAAGCTTCATCAATGTCTTGTTACTGTGGGGCTCTCAAATATCAGTCCTCTACTTCCAAATTTAAAGCTCCCAATAATGCGAACCATTGAGCATAGAAACCACAAGACAAGCCTTCCAAATCACCTATGAACCAACTGATCTTCTAAATAGACAAATAAATATCTCACTTGTGAAATACAACACTCCCATCACGGCTCCTTCAAATATTTCAACTCATTTTTGTGATTTGTTCAAATTTAGGTACTATTGGATATTATTAGTTATTGATCCATTATTGATGACAATGTACTATCTTGACTCACTTCACAATGAAATCAATTCGAGTCTTAAAATAATAACAAGCACATAAGTTTGGAGATTTTTGTACATTATAGTTAAATCTTTTTTGTTTATTTATTGATTAGTTAAAATATTATTTTTGTTAAGTGCTCTCAAAATTTACGAAACTACAAAGAACAGGAGGAAAACAAGTTCAAATTGGAAAGTAGTTCAGGTATTAATTTTATTTAATATTTGAGTGTTTCAGCAGTAATTTGTAAAATAAAATTAAAATTATTCTTATATATGTAGTGTCCCCGACAACGTACAAATGTGGAATATGAATTTTATGTGATGAGATTCATGAAAGATTTGATTAAAGATAAGAGCATTTTAAGAAGACCAGATGTAAGTTTAATTTTTAACTTTATAGTGTTATTTGTAATTATTATACTAATACAATTTGCTGTTAACTATTTTTATTTTATTTTTACATGAATTGTTGCAAGATCAATGGGAAATTTTTTTATACAGAAGCTGAACTTAATGAAGTGCGAGTTGAATGGATCAATTTTATTTTAAATAATATATAAGTTTCACTTTGCAAGTTATTCTTCTAATAGCAAAATTATTTCAAAAAAGCTGATAGCCATTCTATAATCATTCTATAATAATTTGAGAGCCATTGATTATTATAATTGGAGAGCTTCTTAGTGATTCTTGTCTTGGGATTTAATGCCGTAAAGAAAGTTGAAATTAGCTTAGCCTTTGGTTTTTTTATCAATTGTAAATTGGTAAATCTTTGCATTTTTGCTTCAATTTAGCAATAATTTGTCTTGAAAGGGAACCCATAAAAATAATAAAACAGTTGTATTTTTCAATCTTTGGGAAGAAAAGTTCTGCAGCATTGTCCAAATAAAAGGCTGGACTTGTTTTCTTTTTTATTGTTTTCAAATTCATAATAGTCTGTATTTTTCTTGTGAAGTCCATAAGCTTTTATTGTAAGGGAAGAACGCATCTTTTATTGTAAGGGAAGAACGCAGTAGTGGACAATTGTTGATGACTTGTTGTCTCCGAGAACTAAGAGCGATTGATACTGTCCATGAGTAGAGAAGTAAGCTGTAAATTCACTTCAAACTTTGTTATCAACCATACAATTTTTTGGATTTAACTATATATCTCTGAGTTAACCCCATGCATAATATTGTTCTTTTAACAAAATTATTTATATATGAATTGCGTGTGGTAGGAAACTTATGTGGCGACCAGTGAAGAATGCAAAGAGAAAGATACTCAAAGTCTCTAGTGTTCAATGATAGAAGGCTAACTTTCTTGTCCACTCCATTGGCAACTATTTTATGTGGTTTTCTCCCAGGTATATTCGTAGCTATTTTTAGACTCTTTGTGGGTATTTTTTAGCCATTTTTAGACTCTATTGTGAGAATTTTTCTCTCTTACAAGATGGTTATTTTTTTGGGGAACTTAAAGTGTGGAGTGAACTGGAGCATATTGAACAATATTTTTTTTAATCTTAATTTGGAATATGTACGAGTTATATTATGAAATATTTGAGATTTTTTTCGTTTCTTATATATGATATGTGTGATTAATTGTTGATATTTGTGATGAAAATATTGGATCAAGTTCAGCTGTGTATATTGGATTGGTTATAATGTTATAACTAGTGTTATACTAGATTGGTTGTGTATAGTTTTTACAGCTTTTGGCTGTGTTATAACTTTTGGTGTGTTGCTATGATGCTATTACAAAAGTTAATAGTTTAAATGCAGGTTGTATATATTTTATCTCAGTTTTTGTTAGAGATTAAAAGTGTTTTCCATCCCGATTTCTGATTGAGATTAAATGTATTGATTATCTCGGTTTTCGACTGAGATGAAACGTATATTTATCTCGGTTTTAGATCTTTTCGATCTCGATTTTTTACCGAGATTAAAATCTTTTTTACCGAGATTTTGGATTGTTTTGGTCTCGGTCTTTTACCGAGATTATAATCTTTTTTTTCTTGGTTTTAAATTTTTTTGTCTCGATTTTTTGCCGAGATTACAATTTTTTTGTCTCGGTTGTTTAACAAGATTAAAAGTATCTATTTTTTAATCTCACCCGAAAAGATCTCGGTTTGTAATCGAGATCAATTCAATAAGATCTCAATTAAAAAATGAGATATGTTACAATTAATGTAGTGTGCCAATTTATCTTGGCAAGTAGAATGATAAAGGTAATTTTTATTCGCTAGTTGTGAAAACATGTTTAGCGGTATTATCTATCGGTACCTAGTGCGTAGATACGAGATTTACTACTTATGTCTATAATTCTTAGCAGGGGTTCCAGAAAATCAAACTTCTTAGTAATGAGGAGATTTATTTATATATGAATAATAATACAAGGGTTGCAGTAGTTGTAGTGGGAGATATCACTCTCAATTTTAGTAGAGATATAATTTTAATTTTGAGAGATTGTCTTTATGTATCTTCCATTAGAAGGAATTTAATTTCTGTTTCTAGATTGGTTAAAGATGGATATTTAGTTTATTTTAATAACTTTGTGATTATTAAGTATAATAAATGGTTTATCTATTCTAGTATATTAGTTGATGATATTTGTGTTATTACTCCTATCGTCGCTACTCTGTAATTGAATGAATGGAATAATACATCTAAATCACCATTTAATGAACCAAATATATATTTGGCACTTACGCGTAGGTCATATTAATCTAAAAAGAATAAATAGACTAGTTGAAAATGGACATTTGAGTGTATTAGAAGTGAATGCACTTCTAGTTTATGAATTCTTCTTGGAGGGTAAAATTACCAAGATGCCATTTTTGGCTAAAGGCTTTAAAGCTAAAAAACTATTAGAACTAGTTTACTATAATTTATGTGAACCTATGACTATCCCGACTAGAAAAGGCTTTGAGTATTTTATCACTTTTATTAACGATTATTCAAGGTATAGATACATTTATTTGATACAACGTAAGTCTGAATGTTTTGAGAAATTCAAAATATTTAACGTAGAAGCGGAGAAGCGTCTAGGAAAATATATTAAAACACTACGGTATGACCATGGTGGCGAGTTTCTCTTTGGAGAGTTTATGGATTATTTGTTAGAGGAGGGAATTATATCCCAATTGGCTGCACCGGCACTCCACAACAGAATAATGTAGCGAAAAGAAAAAATATGACTCTTATAGAGATGATTAGGTCTATAATGAGTTATTCAGGCTTACTCAACTCGTTTTGGAGATTCGCATTAGTGACAATAACTTATATTTGGAACCTGGTATCTTTTAAGTCAATATATTTTACTCTCACAGAATTATAAACTGGGCTTAAGCCTAGTCTAAGACATATTCGAATTTGAGAGTGTCCAACACATGTACTGAAAGGAAACACAAATTAGTTAAAATCGAGATCGAAAATCAATTTCTTAAAGATCAGAAGGGTGGTTTATTTTATAATCTTAAAGATCAGAAGGTCATTGTCAGTACAAATACCTGATTCTTGAAAGAGAATTATGTAATGGAGCATAAGTTTAAAAGTAAAAATGTTCTAGAAGAGCTGAGAGAAAATTCCCGTAGTATGGGAGAAGCACCACGAGAAAATGCCATCGATATCCCATTGCCTCGTCGAAGTGGGAGGATTATCGGGACATGTGCTGATCCTGAACTAGATTATGGTGTTACCACTAACGTGTCCATTTTACAACCAAAAGAACATGTGGATGATGGTGTACAGAGTTTAGAATCAGCACATCGTGCCACTACTGGTACACAGACGCAGGTAGTGTCTTATCGTAATGAAAATGTTGTTCGTCAACTAATTGGTATATGTTCTTGGTAGAGTATTTTGACAGAATCTCGAAAGAACTGGATACTGAACCCTATAACTATAGTAAAGCACTCCAAGACAAAGATGCATTATTATGGTAAAAGGCTATGAATTCAGAGAGGATTCTATGTACTCTAATCAGGTCTGAAAACTTATAGAACCACCCGAAGGGATAAAACACATCGAATGCAAATGAATCTATAAGAAGAAGAGGAGCAAACGGGAAGGTGAAAACCTTCAAAGTTAGACTTGTTGCAAAAAAGGGGTTTACTCAGAAAGAAGTGATCGATTATAAGGAGACCTTTTCGTCGGTAGCCATGTTTAAATCTATCCAGATTCTCTTATCTATTGTAGGTCATTTTGATTACGAAATTTAGCAAATGGACGTCAAGACAGCTTTTCTTAACAAAAGTCTTAACGAGTGTATCTATATGGTATAATCAGACGGTTTATAGCAAAGGACCAGGAACACATATTGTGCAAGCTTAAGAGATCTATTTATAGACTTAAGCAGGTACTTAGGTCTTAAAATACTCGGTTTGATCAAACTATTAAGTTTTATAATTTTGATCAAAGTCTTGACGAGTCCGGTATTAAAACAAGCATGATAGAAGCATGGTGGTGCTTTTAGTACTTTACGTGGATGATATCTTGCTAATCAAAAACTATGTAAGGGTGTTATCTTCGGCGAAGGTATGGTTAGTCGGCCAGTTCAATATGAAAGACTTAGGAGAAGTGAGTCACATCCTCAGGATCATGCTAATGCAAGATCGAAAACAGAGGATGTTGGGCTTATCACAAGCTACTTATATCGATACCGTCCTTATTCGTTTTAGTATGCAGGATTCTAAGAAAGAGTTTCATCTTTTTAGGCATAGAATCACTCCATCCAATAATCAGTGTCTTAAGACACTTGATGAAAGAGAAAAGATGAAGGCGATTCCTTATGCTTCGGTAGTAGAAAGCCTCATATATGCTATGCATTACATTAGACCTGACATATTTTTTGCCATTGACATGGTTAGCAGATATTAATCTAATCTAGGATAGGAGTATTGGATAGCGGTAAAATATATAATCAAGTACCTGAAAAGACTATGGACTATATGTTGATTTACTAAGCAGATGATCTAACACCTTTGGAGTACACGAACTTGAATTTTTAGTTAGATAAAGATTCCTTAAAGTCTACTTTGGGATATGTGTTTATCTTGAGAGGTGAAGCACATCGAGCATAATTATCACTTGATATGAGATATCGTATAGAGGCGTAATTTTATTGTGACCAAGATTGTATCGGCAGATAACCTTGTAAATTCTTTTACAAATAGCTTACCATCTAAGACTTTTGACAATCATGTAAAGGCATGGGAGTCAGTTGTATGGTAGCACGATTTTGAGTATAAGTAGAAGATTGTTAAGCTTGTATACTAAAAACCATTGTTTTGATTTTGGTATTTAACTTTATTTATTAATAAAATTAAAAAATTTATTTTATGAGAATCTTAATGAGCAATGTTTGCGTTTTATTATTTATTTAATATGGTACATTGATATCTTTTATTCAATATGGTATTTAATCTGGTGTGCAGAATTCAGCTTACACACAGAAACCAGATTAAAAGTTTTTATAGAATATAAGTTTTTAGTTCACAGTCTTAATTAGAATTGAATAATCCATTGGTACGACTATAATACAATGTTTTAGTAGATATGTCTTCATTACGGGGAACAGTAATTGTTTCGACAATTGTTCCGACTCATTGTGCTAGTACACTTTAGGCTCGCTTAGAGTGACGAACAAGAAGTTAGATATGACTATTGATCCAGAATATGTCATAATACTATGTTTGTTTGTATAAAAAATACTCCGAACTATTTATCTAGTCAGACATGTTATCCTTCAAATGAGAGATAACTTAGGGAGAGAGGGGTGCGGGATTAAGAGATATTGGACTATTAATTAGTAAATAACTAATTTATTCTCAATTTTCTCATTTCACATTTGTTTTTTACTCAATTCAAAAATCAATTTTATTCTAAATAATAAAACAATTATGCTAATATCTCAAATCCTATAATTTTTTAAAAAAAATAAGTATATTAAATATTTAATAAAAAAAGAAAAAAACTATTATAAAAAAATTGTTTCAAACACTCCAATGTTTTTTAGTTTTTTTTAAACACGAGATATGAAAAGAGAGAGAGAGAGAGAGAGAGAGTTTATTATTATTATTAATTATAATTTAATTTTAAAATTATTTTAAGGAGTGAATTTGAAATTTTTTAAAAATAATAAGAAATATTAAAATATTAAAATAAATAATATAAAATTTAACATATTAGTTTATTTAAGTTAATTTAAAATTAATTAACTTAATAGCTAATATAAAAAAATAAAATATATTTATTAGTTTTTTTCTACAAGGGTAATATTAAAAATTGACCATTATAATCCTATCACACGTTATTCAATTTCACCCAAATAAAAAATGAGTTTATCTAGTCCGTTATATAATTCTATTCAAATCAAATACAAAAAATTAACCCCACCCCATTACCAATTTCATTCTACCTCTTTTCTAATCCCACCTCACTATTAATACCACTAGCTATCAAATAAGGCATTTGTATAAATTGAATAGGACCAAGTTTGGGTAATTAATTTTATACTGAACATATAAATTAATTCACACGTCATAGTTACTATAATTGCTTATACTCTTAATCTCGAAATAATTATTATTTACGTATATTTAATAGTTGTTATTTTGATTCATTAGAGAGTGTAATTTTTTTACGGGTTAATAATTCCAGTTAGTTGGATAACGATATTAATTATATGGTAGATATTAATTATTGATGGAATTCACGCCGCGAAAAATTGGGATTGATGATACCTTATTAAAGAAGTTTTTAAGTTTTGACCGAATCAAACTCTACAAGTAGATTTTATAATCCGACAGTTAAATAAACTAAGCGGAATGTTTTAAGGAATTTTCAACGAAGCCGATTAAATATAATTATCAGTAATTTAATTTAATCAACGGGTATCTGTAATCTTAACGTGGAGAAAATAAATAAGCATTTAAAAATAGAAGCTCAATTACTTCCATTTTGAGAATAAGGCTGAGAGTGAAATTATAATTCTTTAGTGGAATGAATTATAATTTATATTTTTATAAAATTACATCTGGGTTGAGGTAAGATTTCGTAATTACATTAAGAGCCTATATCTTATTTACACAACAGGTCCTTGCTGTAGCCTATATATACGCTATTATAAAACCTAACGCATAATTAATTCATTAACTAGTCAGTTAGCTTAGTGGCTAGGGTTTTCACGTCTTTGAAACTCTAAGTCAAGTTAAGAAATATTTTGAAGAACATGAAGAATGTAGCCCACACTACAATCAAGTTCTAGCATTTAGGAATACAGCAGAAGGCTTGTGTTGGAGAATTTCCTAGAAGTCAAAAACCACGGCAGATTGTTGACTAAATTTTGTTGCAGCAACCAAGATTAATCCAACTAGATTTTGAAATGTATAATCCTAAAACTAACTTTGGGAGTATTACCGGATTTTATTTTGATTGTGCGATATGAAAAGTTTTAATCTGAAGCCTATTTCGGCGTTTGCTTGTCCAGATTGTTTTTGACTAAAATCATACACATAATCTCAGGATATTGGTAGTTTGCCCCATCACTCACCTTAGCCTTCAAAGCAATGGGACATAGAAAAGTGGGGATAGAGTTCTAAAAAGGACCGAGCATAGCGCAACAACCCAATGAATACCAACAAATGCATTTCAGGCCAAGCTAGATGGATCATATCCTATCCTACTTAAAGAGTAAGCTCCTACCAACTGACAAGAAGGAAGCACACAAGGTTTGCCTCAAGGCGTCCAAGTTCTAGCTTTCCCCCTCTGATGAACTATACAGGAGATCTTACTCTGGTCCATATATGCTCTATTTATACTTACCATGTGTAGGATCACTTAGCCGAAATCCATGACGGCAGCTGCAAAAGCCACATGTGGGGGAGATCCTTGGCATACAGAGCCAACGTAGGGGTATTGGTGGCCTTACATGTAGAAGGAAGCCGAACAGTACGTGAGGAGGTGCAAAAATGTCAAAAATTCTCAGCAATGATCCACCTACCCGCAGAAGAGCTCAACCTCATGTCCAGCCCATGGCCATTTACTCTGTAAGGTCTAGACATTGTGGGATCATTCCCCAAGGTGGCCAATAATAAGTTCATAATAACAACCACTGACTACTTCACTAAATGGGTAGAAGTAGAACCCTATACCAACATTAGAGAAGTTGACATTAAGAAATTCGTTTGGAAGAACATTATCACGAGATTTGGGATCTCTAACAATAGGACTCAATTCGACGGAAGGATCTTCAGAATGATCTGCGCTGAGCGAGAAAATGAATCTTACAGCTCGACCCCCGCGTATCCTCAATGCAACGACTAAGCCGAGGCTACCAACAAGATTATTCTGGATGGGCTGAAGAATGCTGGATGCAGCGAAGGGAAGATGGGTGGACGAGCTCCCTGACGTTCTTTAGTCGTATAGAACTAAGGCTTCTTCATTCCCTAGAAATCGGGCTGCCCGTAATGCGAACAGAGGCCTACTCAGCCGAGGGAAATCAAGAAGCCTTAGTTAAAGACCTAGACCAAGTAAAAGAAAGGAGGGAAGCAACAATGCTCAGGATCAAGACCTACCCGTAGGAGATGGCTAGGCAATATAGAAAGAAAGTCCACACATGGGACTTCGCCATGGGCGACCTCATACTAAGGAAGTTCATGGGGAATACCAAAATCCCAAGCGACGGCAAGCTAGGCCCGAACTAGGAGGGACTGTACCGAATTAGGAGCATAAGTGGAGTTGGGGCGTATGGACTACATGATCTATCTGGCTAAGAACTCCCAAAACCATGGAATATAGCTAATCGTTGAATATTCTATCACTAGCCCGATCAGTGATTTTGTAACAATACGACTCTATAAATAAAGAAATTTTCCTTAAACTTCTCCATTATCTCCTAGTTAACTATGTGTCTCCCCACAGGTCCTAACAGTTCCACCTAATGCTTGAGCCCAAAAACCCCTTTCAATGAAAATCCTAGTTCTACCTAGATATCGAGCACAATTCTCAGTGAAGGCAAATCCTAGTTCTACCTAGTTACTGAGCACAACTCTCAGTGAAGGCAAACCCTAGTTCTACCTTGGTGTCGAGCACAACTCTCAGTAAAGAAAAATCTTAGTTTAACTTAGGTGCCGAGTATAGCTCTTGGTCTAGCAAAAATTCTTACTCTACCTAGGTGCCGAGCCCAGCACTCAGTCTAAAAAAAAACCCTAGGCGTAAGCCTATGTACCGAGCCCAAGTCTCAATTTAGGTTCCAAACACCCCTACAACAAAAACCCTAGCCCCAGGCTAGGTACTAAACCCTAGCTCTACCTAGGTGTCAAGCCCCGCCCTCGGTCTCAATAAAAACCTTAGGCACAAACATAGGTATCGAGCCCAAGTCTCGATTTAAGGTCCAAACACCCTCTCAACAAAAACACTAGCCCAGCTTACGTAGTAAACCCTGGCTTGCCTAGACAAAAATTGTAAGATCCTTCAAACAATCCCCTAGTGCTCTCTCTCAAGAAGAATTTCAAGAAATAGAAAATCTAGGCCAATCTTTTCCTGGGACTGCAGTGCTTCGATCTTTTCTATAAAACAAGAAAAATGAAAGATGAGAACAAGAATAAGGAGTAGTGAAAGGTAAAGCTCATCGCACAAAGTGAAACATTTCATTAATGGAATTGACATACATAAAACGGGGGGAGCTCGGGTTCAAAAAGAAAGCACACAAAGCCCCCATCAAGGAAGAAATATAGAAGCCTCATGGTTCGGCGATAAGCGGAGCTAGAAGAGGCTCTGGCCAAAGGGGGGAATATGCTGGAACCCCCGATCTCATCTGACCCTCCTTGTAGCCGTGGTGTAGAGGTCATCCTTGATGGGCAAGATCTCATTGACCGCTAATTCTTGCCACATTTTATCACCTCTCGCATTCTTGAAGACATCTATGGTTAAATGGGCTCCTTTTAGTCTGTCTATCTCCCTTAGGAGATCCCTCAGCTCCGCCTCAAGGGGCTCGATGGTCAACATGGCAACCTGTAGCTCATCGACAAGCTAATCGGCTTCGGTTATCACTCCGTTGCTCCTATCTGCAAAAGATGCCCTCAAGCTCGAACTAACATCCTCCACTGAGGCACAAAAAGATCTCGAATCCTCTTCCACCAAAGCACGAACAACTTCTAGATCGGCAGTAAGGTTCCCATTTTGCTGCACCAAGGCTAAGTACCAATTGTAGAATAGCCAAGCACACTAAAGCCCCTACGGCACAAAGTCATCCTAGAAAGAAAGAGAAGACGAATCGAAGACAAGCGAAGATCTTACCGTAAACTCATACCGTATGCTGTGGAGAAAGGAGGAGCCCCTTGTCAATAGACTCGTCGATGCGGTCAAGATCCTTAGGGAGTATAAGGCACTCAACCAAGGACTGAGCAACCCACCAGTCGTCCAGCATAGAGTCTTCCACGGTTATGGGGCGCCCTTGGATGCGTGGGGCTACCACCCACTGTTCGGGAGCTTCAATCTTGGTGTTGGTTTCCTGTTTAACCTTGTTGATACATTTCCTGATATACTGATCAACCCTATTCCCGATGCACGTTGCCAATACTATATCTTTTTAAGGAGCCGAATTTGAGGTTTCATTAGTGTACAAAGGATTTTGGCATGCAATTGGTCATCCATCTCGACCCCTATTAGTTGAGAAGGCACTCGTGGGTGACGACTCATTTCAGGTACCCAAAGGCCATCGTAACGTTTCTATACCTCGATTTTCTCTCTTAGGGATCGTTATAACTAGGGGTTCTTTTTAATTTATAGTATATTTTATTCATTTCATGCATATTTTTCATTTTTAGATTATACCATAAAATGTAACTCGATTATTATAAAAAGCTTTGAGATTTTACAAAGATCGGTGTGTTTAAAAGTATTCTGTTGAATTTGTAATATCATGTTTTTTTATGAACTCAAACCAATTCACACAATGTACACTATAAAATCATTCTCGTAGTTTTGGACCTAACGGTCGCGACCTCTATTTACTACAACCGTGAGTTATCTTTGTTATTTGTGGCAACTGCAATGTTTAATTGCCATGACCGCGAGTTTAGTTTCATATTTTGTCATGGCCGCAGCATTTGGTTGCTATGGTCATACTATTTTGTAGAGTCACTAGCTTAATATCATGTTTGGAACTCAGTTTCATCTCTGCTTGACAAAAAATGCATCATGATAGATGGCAAATTGTCACAACCCAATCTCATAGAGAGGATCTGTGACCGGTTAGTGGCTCTAAGTTAACCCAAAGCCTACTTACTCAAGTAGTTTAGGAATTTTCAAAACACCATTCAGAAAAATTTTTAAAGAAAAAAATTTTACGAAAGCATAGAATTTTATAATCATATCCCAGAGCTACTACTAGTATTACAACATATAGTTATTATAGGCATTTACCAATTAGGCCCACAATCTGGGGCATATAAATACTTACATGATCTAAAAGAAAAAGAGAGAAGTAGAACTTTCAAGATATGATGCTCATAATATGGCATTCCATCCAACCAACCAATCACTTTTCTGTAACAACAACATATATATAGCAACATCAATAAAGTAGTGAGAACATAGATATCAAGATTTTTTTACACAAGAGGCAACAGTAACAAAAGCTTTACTTATTTATAAAAAACATATCAATTTTCAGGCCTCATTTTAAACTTATGTTGTAAAAAACATAGCTTATAAGATCATAGCTCTCATGCTATTTTCATCAAGCTGGGCACATCATCGTATAAATAAAATGTTATGAGTTGTTGACCTTTCAAGTCCTTTTTCATGCATAACTGTGGCTTATTATGCCGATGTCTCAAAAGACATAATAATTCATATTCTTATATCTCACTACTTATTCTCATCACTTGTTCAACGGCATCGACAAGACTTCTAAGGAATGACCTTACGTATAGCTTTGCTAGACATGATATCATCCTGTCAGTCATCTGATTGGTGAACCCCTTCTGTATCCCATCCATCACTCAGTATCTTTATCTATCCCTCTAGCCTGGATCACCATATGAATCAAGCTTAAGAGTTTCATATGTTTAACAAGGATTATCATCCTCTATCAATAATTAGATGTATCATAACATTAATAGAATTTCTTTTAGAGAGTAATCCATGGCATGGCATCAATCATATATAAAATTTCTCAATTCGTAAACTAATAAACATATTATTTAACTTGAAACAAAGCATGCAGAGAAAAATCAAGAAATCTAAATATCAATCAACTCATCGTGAGAGGAGCATGTAAAATAATGTAGTTCACAAAATATGAAGCATTTACATGGTCCCTACCACGTAGAGAATAAAACTCATGTCACACACCAACATATCATAACATAAACCAAATGTTTTTGGTTTTTGGATAAAAAGTTCAGCCATAAAATGGTTTCTAGGGGCAAAATAATAATTTTACTTCTAGGTCTCGTTAAATGTATTTTGGCTATTTTGAGATTTCTAATATTCTTGAGTCCTAAAACGGTATTAGTCTTCACATATAAGACTTCTAAAGACATGTTTTGAGAAAGAAAATTGAAAATGGTCTACGTGACCAAAATCTAATGTTCACTTAAAATTAGTTTAAAGGTTCAACTTTAGTCGTTATTTTGAGGGTTTTACTGTAACCTATTTTGGGCAAACATTATACCGACGAAAAGATCTTGTAACATATTTTTCACTAGTCTTATTGATGTAACCATTCGAAGTCTAAACAGAAGGAAACAATGGTTTAAAGTGAACTATTTCTTGAAATTTAAATTTTTGGATAGATTCAAGTCTCAAAGTTTAGACCAAATTTACACAGAAAACATTAGTTATAGAAAAAGTCATAAGCATGAAAGTTGTAAATAATTGTTTTTTCTTTCTAAAACATCAAAGATTACCCCAAACTGAGGTCTAGATAAGAAACTGTGATGTTTAAAAATTGTTGGTTTAATGCACGACAAAAATCCAAACAAATTCTGGTTTTAAACTTCAGACCGAGATTTCACATGTAAAACATATTTTATAGGAAAAATGATAAACATGAAAGTTGTAGGTCTTGATGTCTCCTATTCATAACATAAAAATCATGCAAAACCTAGGTCTATAGCAAAAATTTCGGCTGTTTAAGCTAGACTGTGCAGGGTTGGTCTGATTATGAACGTGTGTGACTTAAAAGCTCAGATCTTACTCAATTCTTAACCAAATGATACAAATCTTGTCTCCTTTTAAAGAAGAAACATATATCTAGAGATCCATAGACCTACATGCAAGTATCACTGTTCGTGGTGGTTGTGGAAGGTGGCAGTAATTTCTGATTTTGACATAAACAAAACTGAAGCAACTTTCTTGGCTTACCGAAGGTTGCAACGGGGATGACAGTTGCTTTGGGTGACTGGGGGTAGTGGTCTTGGGTGTATCGGTGGTGGATGGTGGTGGCTAAAGCCTCCCTCTTCCTTCTTTCTCTTCATCTTCCCTCTTTCTCCCTCTCCTCCCATGGCTTTCTTCTCTCTCTCTCTCTCGCCCCTTTTTGTCTTAGTTTTCTTTGTGCTTGGAATAGAAGGAATTATGGTCTTTGGGAGATTATTCAACTAGCTATTACATATTACAGTCGTCTCAAGTTGATGCCAAGTGGCCATGAGGTACCAAATGTCTTCTATGCAATTTTAGCACATGTTTTAATTCAGTTTGGAATTGGCTAAAATTTGATTCTCATAAAAATCCCAAAAAATCACCTTAGATGTAAAATATCATTCTAAGATCATCTGCTAAAAATAGATTTTTGAAAAAAAAAATCTCAAACATTGAGTTTTGATGTCTCAAAGCTCAAACAGCTTTTTGGGAAAGCAAGTTCGCAAATCGTGTGATCTGCTTGTCCTAGCTTGGTTCTAGCCATTTGATATTTTCAAGCATTTGATTTTGAGCCTAATGTGTATAGAATCATGCATCTTGAGAGTTATAGGGTTGGTCTCGTATTTGTCAAAATTTTTTCTGGAGTTTCGGGTCTCTTTTTGGAGTTTTCTACGAACTTTGAGTGAGACGTCTTTTCTATTCGATATTGATCCCTTGTGTATAACGCCCTAAATCCAAAGAACATTAGGACATACATATACTAATAGGAATTATGCTATCGAGTCATTTTATAATTAAATCATAGCTAAATACATCCATAATCATTCAATTTTCCACTATCACTATCACGAACATTAATAATGCATTCATCCAACATGAGTTTTAAAGTTCGATACAAACAGATTAAGAAAGAAATTAAGAATTACAACTTGAAATTGATAAGAAAAGGAATCCAAAGCCGATCTTCTTCATGCAGCCCCAAAATCTTGATTCCCAAGGAATTCCTCTGTCTCATCAAAAACTTCATTTTCACTTGTGCGCATCAACACCATTAGCTGAAACCTAGAAGAAAACTCTAGAAAACCCTACTAAACTAACTCAAACCCAATCTAGCCCAATCATCATGATGCGATGCTGATGCGATGAAAACTCTAGAAAACTCTATTAACGCTTATTGAATTCCATGAATAAGATGATGATGATGCGATGCATGTGACCAACCCAACTTCTGACCACATAACTAGATCAAACCACAAATTCCACGCCAAAAAATCCAAGAGATAGACTTTATTGGCAATTAAGCTCTAATGCCATCAATGTGCCTCGTTGTGAAATAATAACCACATCGTCAGGCTTTATGCCACACTTGTTTTATTCAAATCATAACAACATGGGGTCTAGGCTAAAATATGCTAAATAAAGTACTAACCTTAAGATTCATGATGCCCTTACGCAGTGTCAACCGAATGCTCGGGATAATAGATAAGGAATTTCAAAGGGACGCACCCAACCAATTGAAGAACGACACTATTACACTATTGTACACTTTGCTTCCATACGCCTATACCCGAATCACTATAGCACACGTAAGATGATCGGTTTACCGACAAGGCACACGTAAGATGGTTTTAAAAAAAAGTATTGCTTAAGACATAACACCGCTTAAGGTGTACATAGTCCAACTATATCAATCTTGACTCAAAAGGGGTAACCAACCTCGGTGAGACAATGCACCCACTATATTTATGTCAAGGTACAATCATGTAATGCACGAGGAACAATCCATATATTGCATGCATCTCAATCATATGCTAAAATGTAATAATCATATAAGCATGCTTTTTTATAATTATAGCATTACACACATGATTTACAATAATTAAGTTACATTAAGCACATGCAATCAACAACTTAAGCTAGGTAAAATTAAACTTTTTTAATTGAATTTGTAACATACTTTTGGGGTATCTAACATCATAATAATTTCTAACTTTTGGACACAAACTAGATAAAAAGGTTTCCTACAATTTTATGAAAAACACTTTTTTAATTTTTTAATAAAAGTGAGTGATTCAAATTCCACAAGGCTAAAGGTCAAATATACACTGAACCAAATACTAAAAATTCTGATTTTAACGTAGTTAAGAAAAATATGATTGGGGCATCAACTGGACTCAAAAAATTCTATTTTTTGGATATGTGATAGATTATGATGTTTCTATAGATCTTATGAAGAACACTTAGTCCAGTTCTTAAGAAAACAATTGAGTTTTTACCCATCACAAAAAAAAACCTTGTCAAATCAGTATTTTAAAATCCAAATTTGTGATTTTCAAATTTGAAAACAGTGGGCGTAAAATTCATTTGGGGGAACCAATGAACTCAATAAAACACGAATTTTAGACAAAACCTCGATTAGAATGTCTACTAACATTTTTGTGAAGAGCATATTTTTGAATAACCAACAAAAATAAGTGAAATAACCTTTATAAGAGAATGTGACCGAATCAGTCCAGTGAGGCAGAATCTGTTCAACAACGTTAAAAATGTATTTGACCAATTAAACAGTGATTAAAATGCCTCATCTTTGGTGAATAAATAGAAAAATGTGTTAACTATAATTTTTGTGTAGAAATCATTTTGTGAACAAACATCTAAATTAGGGTTTTGGGCTGTGCGTCAGGAGTTGATCAAAAACTGTCACATTTTGAGAGAAATTTAATAACTTAAAATGTACTTGTCTAAATCACTCTAATTAAATTTTAGATGAAGATAGATATAAAAATCTATCTCTTGACACCAGGAGATTTCTCTAGAATTTATTAAAAATTCTCAAAATTAGGTTTAAAAATCTAAAAATTTAGAGTTGAGCCTAATGTTCAATAATATGATCCTAACACCTCATGCATGGCATAAATTTCACATCCTTTGACATGAATCATGCTAAAGATATAATATACGAGTTTCAGCAAGCTTATCAAGAAAAAATAACATAGCTTGTTCAATCAATAATTTCGTCAAAGTCAAGAATAAACACAAAGCAATCCCTATATTTACTTTTATCTCATTTCTAGCTAACTTCTATTCGTGTTTTTGCTTTAATCCTTTAAGAAAGATGGTTGGAGATTATAGATTAAGTGAGAAGATGAGGGTTTCAATAGATTCTTATATGTAGAGACTTAATTCCTAAGTTGGATGAATAAGGACTTAGCTTTGATGGATGGATTCTCCCATTTCTTCGTCTTCCCTTCTTCTTCCTCCTCACTATCTCTCAATGCTTACACTTAGGGAAATTTTTTTTGGAGGTTTGAGAGAAGGTGGCTGGCCAAGGGTGTATGGCTTGGTGTATATATGGATCTTGTATAGAGGAATGCTCATAATAATGTGTCATGGGTGTAAGAAAAAAGGTCATTACATGAAAGGTTGGTGTAAGGCACTTAAGTACGAGTGTACATACTTTTTCTTGCATTTCTTGCACCAACAAGCAAGGAAGGGCCGGCCACTTCAAAAACCATAGGCCATGGTGGTTTTTGTGTTGTATTGGTGTATTTTAATGGTCCATGATGGCATAATTATTCTATATTCTTAAGAAAGAATGCACAAAAATTGACCTAATGTATAAAATTAATCACTATTTCCTTAGAATTGTATTAAATTAGTAATTTTATGATTGACACATTATTTTTGTAATTTAAAAGTATTATTACAAGATTTAAAAATGTATACATAAAGACACATCAAAATAAGTTTTTTTATAAAGATGCCTCGATTAAGCTCTTTAATTAGGAATAAGTGTACACGAATTTTTATTAAACAATCTAACTTGTAATTTATTTATTTTTTTTTGAAGATCTGATCTTGGAACATAAGGATATTGTCTTGGAAACATATAGATCTTAACTTCAAAAATTAAAGATCTTGTCTTGGAAATTTTAATTCTAATTGATTTTTGAAAAAAAATATATATTCTGGCACATACTCCTAGCTGACAATGCATATATGTTATAAATGTATTTATTATATATATATATATATATATATATATATATATATACATAAAAAAGGTATCGT
>JAOTRH010446639.1:0-31536 GCA_034768845.1 Heliamphora exappendiculata
ATTAATACCGTTCTTGTTTTTCATGAAAAACGCACGCGCCATTTTTTACGGTCATGGCGCCGGTTCTAAAAATTTTTTTTGCATCCCAACAAGCACTCCATGCAAGCGGACTATCTCTCTAACGTACAATCTTCTCAGTCGGTCCACCAAATCCTTCATGCGAATGTGGAGAAAGTGTGCAGACTTCGTCAACTTATCAACCACAACCCAAACGGCGTCGTGTCCTCTAAGTGAGCAAGGAAGTCCTGACACAAAATCCATCATGACGTTCTCCCACTTTCATTTAGATACCGATAACGGCTGTCGCAATCCTCCCAATTTTTGGTGCTCCGTCATTACCTATTGATAGGTAAGGCACTGAGAAACAAACTAAAGCACGTCTTTCTTCATTCTTGTCCAATAAAACTGATGACGTAAGTCATGGTACATCTTCGTGCCTCCAGGATGCACTGCAAAGCGTGAATGATGACACTCATGTAGTAGATCGGCTCGGCATGACTCTAGCATAAACAACTTCCCGGCCAATCTCAGACTCTAGTCTGAACCCACAACCCATCCTGCTGTATCCTCTCCACTAGCAACACGATCTCGTATCATCTGAGCCTCCTGATCCGTCTGCTAGACCTATAACACTCGTGCAATCAAAGCAGGTCGTGAAACTACTAAAAATAAGGTGGCCCCCGTCGCTGTATCCCTAAGACAGAGATCAAACTCCCCAATCTCTCCAAGCATGTCCCATTCTCATATAGCAACGGAAGCTAACGAGCCATGAGATCTCCTGCTGAGAGCGTCAGCCACAAGATTGGCCTTCCCTGGGTGATACTGCAAGTTAAAATCATAATCTTCTAACAATTCCATCCATCGTCATTGGCGTAAGTTCAGATCCTTCTGTAAAAACAAGTATTTTGAGCTCTTGTGATCGGAAAAAATCTCGAAATGCTCACCATAAAGATAGTGACGCAATGTCTTCAAGGCAAAGACCACGGCTGCCAACTCCAGATCATGAGTCGGGTAGTTCTTTTCGTGCATCTTCAACTACTGGGAACCATAGGCTACAACTTTAGTGCCCTGCATCAAAACACATCCCAAACTGTCACGTGATGCATCACAGTACACAGTATATCCCAAGCCTCGCTCTGAAATGATCAACACTGGCGGACTAGTCAACTTCATCTTCAGCTCCTGGAATGCTGACTCACAGGACTTGCTCTACACAAACACAGCTCCCTTCCGTGTCAGACGTGCCATCGGTGCTGCAAGTCTCGCAAAATTCTTCACGAACCGTCGGTAGTAGCCTGCTAAACCCAAAAAACTGCGAATCTCAAAGATGCTCTTCGGTCGCTCCCAACCCTTCACAGCATCTGTCTCCGATGAATCCACTGCTACTCCATCTGTCGACACTACGCGTCGAAGAAACCTCACTTCAAACATCTAAAACTCGCACTTATCGAACTTTGCATACAAGCGATGCTCCCTCAAAGTCTGTAGAACGATACGCAGATGGTCCTCTTGCGCCTCTCTAGTAGGTGAATAGATAAGTATGTCATCCACAAACACCACCACAAAAATGTCCAAATAAGGATGGAAGATCCGGTTCATCAAACTCATGAATGTAGCTGGTGCGTTCGTCAGTCCGAACGGCATAACCAGAAACTCGTAGTGACCATAGCGAATCCGAAAGGCGGTCTTCACTATGTCCTCATCCCTAATCCTCAACTGGTAGTATCTTGATCTCAAGTCTATCATGGAGAAGCAGCTCGACCCCTTCAACTGATCAAATAAATTATCTATCCTCGACATAGGATATTTATTCTTCACTGTTACCTGATTTAGCTTCCCGTAGTCGATACACAAATGTAAGGATCCATCATTCTTCTTGGCAAAAAGAGCAGGAGCTCCCCACGGTGAAGTACTTGGGCGTATGAACCCCCTATCCAGTAGCTCCTGAAGCTGTACCTTGAGTTCACGCAACTGAGCGGGTGCAAAATGGTAAGACGGCATGCATATGGGAGCAGCTCCTGGAACCAACTCAATGGAGAACTCTACCTCACGGCTCGGTGGCAACTCATACAGATCGTTAGGGAAGACATCTGGATTGTCGCAGACCACCAAAGGTAACTCTCCTCGAGTCCCAATCCCCTCATCCAACATGAGAGCTGCAAGAAGGAAACCCAAGTTGCACTGGTTCCGCACAACACCGGGCATAGACCTCGAACCCTCATCCCGGTCACCCACAAAACAAAAACAATCTCCTACTGGTGTATAGATCATTACCCTTCGTCGATCGCAATCGATAAAGGCACGATAGGTTGTCAGCCAATCCATCCCTAGGATGACATCAAACGCGGTCATGTCCAGAATAACAAAGTCAAACTCTAAACAACGATCGGCGATCTCCAACACGCAGGATCTATAGACAAGACTCAACTTTACACTCCCACTGACTGGGGTCTCCACGCTCATAGTACCATCCAACCAGTCCATTTCTAGCCCTAAAGCAGATGCAAAAGCAGATGATATAAATGAATGTGATGCTCCTGTGTCGATAAGAACACTGGCCCATGATCTATAGATTAGAAAAGTACCTATGATCATGGAGGTGGTAGCAGCAGCATCGGGCACGACCGGTGCTCTAGATGAACTAGGTCCTATAAGAACATAAGCTCTGGCCTGTCCACTGCGGCGCTAACTGCCGACTGTCTACCTGACTACGCTGAGGCGCCCCCTTCCTCCAATCTAGACGTCTGAGCTCTCGACTGCTGATACGTCTGTCGTCCCTGGCCAGATAGAACAGCTGATGCACCTGCTATAATATGAATGCTCCCTCATCAAGGATAGTACCTCCGGATTTTCTCAGACTGCCCGCACTCAAAACATACAAGGGGTCCTCTATCTGGCGCCTGCGACTGCGACTGTGCCTGAACAGGCACTGCACCCCGGCACTTCGCCGCATGATGTCCTGGCCGCTAGCATCTATGACAAAGCGCCCTCTGATCCGACCGTCCTGTTGGGACTACGGGATGTGTGGATGTAGAAGATTGTGGAAGATATGACCCCACCTGATAAGAACTCGGACCGGATGTCCGTTGACGCTTGTCCATACGTTCCTGGAACTGCGCACGTCCCCTGTCCTACTGACTCGTACTGTCTCTGTCCCTACGCATCTCATTCAGAGTGCCCTCCACTTTCATGGCCATCTGTACCAACTATGTATAGACCTGCATCTGGAATGCTGCCACTTTATCTCGGATAGCGGGCCTCAAACCCCTCTCGAACTACTTCACACGAAACTCGTCTGTAGGTACGATCTCTTGTGCAAATCTGGACAGATTGGTGAACTCAGCCTCATACTCCACCATTAACATCGTCTCCTGAGTCAAGAAGAGGAAATCCTCTCTGTAGCAATCCCTCAACGTTGCCGGAAAGTATTTCTCCAGAAATACCTTCGTGAATGCCTCCCAAGTGCCTGCCACTGTGGTCTTGGTGAACTTCCACCACATATGAGCACTCCCTCTCAGTTGGAAGGCAGCACATGTAACCCTCAGATCATCTTCCTCAATCTAAAGTGAATCCAGGATCCTGGTAACCAGCTCCAGCCACTTAGTGGCAACCGTGGGGTTGGGATCCCCAGAAAAGGTAGGAGGGTCCAGACGGCGAAACTCACGCATCGCAACCGTCGCCCTCGATTTGGGTACGTTCTCCTGTCCCCTAGCGGCCTCAGCCAGTTGCCGGATGGAGCCGACCATCTCACGCAATAGATCTCCCTCAGCAACAGGTCCTTGGGGTGCATTAGCATCCCCAACATCTGGGACTGGAACGTTCCTTCGGCCAGAACCACAGCCACGGCCTCGACCTCGTCCTCCTCGCGTGGACATAACTCTATACGAAAGCAGCATAACAGGATAAACATCCATACAACATGTTATTGCTAACATAAAAGACAGATCACATATAAGCATGCTAACACATAGCCACTTAGATCATGTCATCACATCTCACATACCGAGGAGAACTAACTAGAAAGACTCGTCCATCTGGATAACCCACTTAGATTCCTAGCTTGAAATCACGTTCGGAAAACGCGTCTCTAACATGGCTCCTAAGTTTGTTAATCCAAACACCAAAAGGCAAGATTAATCAATCATAAGATCCAACCTCCATACCCACATATACACATCTATCATGCTAAACAGGCTATCATGAGTATGTAAGTAAACACTTGAACATATACAATCAAGCACACATACAAGGTGATGTACCATCTTTTCCATGGCTCATAGGTATTCGAACCAAGAGCTATGATACCAAGTTGTCACGCCACAAATACCAGGGTCACGTGAAAGCCCACCAAAACACCCATTTAAGAAAAATAGGTTTTACTTAAATATTTTCCAAGAATTAGTTCTCATAAATAATAAATATGCATTCTCATACATGAATAAGTACATCGCCAAAAGGCGTACAAAACTAGCCATCACAGGCGTTACATGTAAAAGTACATGTACAAAAATAAGAAAAACTACAACAACTCTTCCATCACCTCTACAACTACGTAGCTCATCATGTTCACCTGAAAATATTTTTACAGTAAAATCCCACAATGTGAGCCGAAACCCAATAGAAACAGACTATATCAATGCTGTAAAGCAGGTCATGTAATCATATAGTGGGAACTAACTCGACCACAGCACCCAAAAGGTTTTCCATCACAAAACCATAAGCTTTTCATCCTTGAAACTATGCATATCATCCTAATAGATCTCATGCCACAGTTAAGGGAAACAGTAAAACAGAATGCTCCACTCGGATACTCAATCGAGGAGACAAGATAAAAAAATAAAATCCTATGTACCGATACTACCACACCCACACGGACAGAGACAACAACTATAGACTCCTGTCCATTACCCTAGACCCTAGCCATTTAAGATTCGCTAGGTAATGACAACTTCTATACGGAGCTACGAAAACAATGTCACTCACGGGGAAATAAGCTTCTTTACAGATTTTCACAACCGATGGACGTAGCCTAACTAATACCACGTTTACGGGGATTAACCCGAGGGACCATAGCGAACCCACTATGCGCACATTTTTAGACTTTCACCAAGGAGCAATGTAAGCCCAACTCAACATATCTACTGTCACGGTACATCTATGGATAACTTTTAAAAAAAATACACAACGTAACTTAACTACGAAAACCCACAAATAGATATACTACACGTGTATAAAGGATTTCATCCATAAACATGGAGATCAACAAGCATTTAAAACACTTTCCATAAAAACGTTTAAAAAATTGAGACTCAACCCCAAAGGTTAGCTCCAAACCTCAAAAATACATTTTCACAACTTTCACAAAACTCATCGTTTTCAAACCTCCTCTCTTTTGAAAATAACCGGCAAATATCACATTCTAGGACCCCATAGGCTCATAGAACTCACCCCAAACTCAAAATTCTTCTTCTCACATAAAGGAAGAAAAGGGTCAACACCAACACAAAAGGTGTCGACACAAACAGCGGAGGTGTCGACATAAACAGAAAATGTGTCAACATAAACAGCGGAGGTGTCGGCACAAACAGAAAATGTGTCGACATAAACATCAACAAATACTCAACACCAACATAAGGTAAATGTGTCGACACAAACAGAAATCGTGTCGACACAAAAGAACATAGAGTTCAACGTAATAGTCACTGAAGCGTGCTCAACACCACAAAAGAAAAATGTGTCGACCCTAACAGAAAAAGGTGTCGACACAAAAACCCAAAATTCCTAAATTTCAGAATAAGCTATAGGCGATGATGAAAAAAAAATCCAAGCTACTAAAACAACTTCTCAACACCAAATTAAACCAACCAAACACTCCCTTAACAACCCACGGGCATACATAAACCTAAAACAATGAAGATACACCAAAAGAAAAGCCTTAAAACCCTTTTCCTCCAATCGAAATCAACCCAAAATCGATTTTGAACAAAATAATCCAACTTTTGAAACATGAACTAACTTTTCATGTATTTTTAAACGGTAAAAACATATATGATTACACGCAGTATCCTCTAACAGTTATACAGTCTAGGATCCTACCTCGGGGAGTTCAAAACTCGACGTCTCGATCCACGTGCAAAACCAAACTTCGTCGAAATGGAATTCTGTTTGGATGAAAGCGTAGACCACCGTGCCAATAACAAGGATCAGCAGTTGGTTTGTCAAAAATTAATCCCCGGGCCCCCGAGAAGTTAGAGAGAAGGTAGAGGTTTTGATTTGAGAAGAAGAAACTTAGTCTCTAAGTTTTGCAAAATATCTTCACAAATATCTAAAGGCTAGATATTTATAAGCCAAATTTTTTTTTTTTTGAATTTTTGAAATTCGCACAGCAACTCCTTACAATCTCGGGAACCAACCCCGCATGCTTATTTAAATGTAAACATGCATCAAAACGAATAAATCATACATTAAAAGAATATATATGCGAAAACACATCAAACATATATAAGTCTAAAAGGAGACGGGTTCGGGTCTCACACTCTCGCCTTGGCTACATGCCTCAGCCGTTTTACTCAATGGCAACGGCGTGGGGGCGGGCCATCCTATTTTTATCAGCCACCCCTAACGGGCTAACCGTCCCACATTAAGGACTAGGATACTCGTTAGGTGTCAACACAAAGTCTAATTAAAGCTAGTGATGAGCCCATGGTGCCTACTTTCCCTTTTATAATTAAAACCTCCGATTTTATTTCAAATATGGCAACCAGGAACACCCTAGATCCACAACCACTAAATAAATAATTTCCATGCGACCCAACCCAATTTAAAAGGTATAAAGGGACTCTGATAACCCAAGATAAAATGTAGGGATGCTCATGATGTGCAATATGCTTCTCGTGTGCAATTAATTATAGCATGGCACGTAAACACAGTATGGCACGGGGTACAACTTGCTAAAGCATCAAGTACAAGCATGCGAAACATAACCATAATTTATGTGACATAGAATCGGACTATCGGCAAGAGTTCTCTTCATCAAAATTATCATTTTCATGCACTAGTCACTCACAAAGTTCATATAAGTTCACATACTCAAATTCCATAAAGCAACATGCCATTTGCACACTTAGCAAATTTTAGGTAAATGTTCAATTGCTAGTTTTAAAGTTGCGATAGTATTTTGAAGCACTTAGATATTGATTTAATTTCTACAATTTGAACACTAATTTGATAAAAACATTTTCTACAACTTTTATGTTTAGCACTAAGGTTAGATCCTAGAGCAAAAACGTCATTTAATTTAATTTAGGAAAAACCATTCAGCACTTTATAGAAAAAAGTACAAAATTTAGACCTCTGTTGGCCATGGTTTTGGGGCATCAATTCAAGGTCTATGATTCTATTTCTTGGTGAGGTTTTAGTTTAAAGTGTCCCCTACAAGTTTCATGTTTTATGCTAAGGCAAGTTGTTTGGAAAAAGTTAGAGATTTTGGCTAATTTATAAAAAGGGTTCAGTCAGCCTAAAAAGGATATGCAGAATGTGTTTTTAACAGAGAATGCTCAAAACCTTTGGCGTATCATTCGAGGGTATTTTGTGCTGGTTTTTTCTCAGTATTTAATTTACTATGTTAGATACACTTTTCATGTTTACCACTTTAGGATTTAGCTTCTAAAACGTTAGGTTTCTGGTCTCACAAAAATGTGTGACAAAGAGATCTGTCAGTCACTGAATCTCAACAGTGACTTTGGGAAGAGTTTTGACCTATCAATACTTCATATGGTTGGCTCATTTTTGGTGGACAGAAAGCTAAATATGTCCTCTACATGTTTTATGTTTTGACTAAAGCTCGGTTCTCACTTTAAGTTAGAATTTTTAGGTATGTAACTCAGAGTCGTCATGTTATGCCCCAAACTCCAGTCCACGTGAACACCCAAAAACAAACAACCACAACACCCATTCCAAGAATACACTCTCAAAATAAACATACATGCATTCTATATAAATGCCAAACGGCATACATTATAAGGCTCCAACGCCAAAAAATATATATTAAGCATACATGATATAGACAGAAATAAAAAGGAAGACTATAACTGTTTCAGCTCTTCAGCACCTCCTGATCAACCAGCGTGACCGGCACCTAAAGAAAAGCAAATCCAACACTGTGAGCTAAGGCTCAGCAGAAACTAGATAAGAATGCAATATAAACAAAACATGCTAGAAAATCGAAGTACAGGTTTAGACTCTCTTTCAAGTCTTAAAAACAGTTTTCACATGTAAATGGGAAAGTGAGGATACAAACCATCTTTTGACTCACTCACAGGAGCATGAAAATAGTTGAAAAGGGGTTTTTAGATTGTGATTCACACGACCCTTAAAACAGTTTGAAAATTGGTTTATCCGTCCCATAATGCAGTACATGCATTCCATGATACATACAATTGGCCCTCACACGCCGCAACCACAGTCCTAACACTGAGATAGAGATCTGTATATAAACATACATTCCCGGGATAAAACTGTATCCTATGGGATAAAATCATGGACCAACCACGGCGTAAAATCGTAAACCAAACCACGGGATAAAATCGCATACTTTACCGTAAGCCACGGGATGGAACCGCCAACCACGAATTATACCACGGGATAAAATTGTAAACCAAACCATGGGATAAAACCGCATATTTTACCGTAAGCCACGGGATGGAATCACCGACCCTGGATTATACCACAGGATAAAATCGTAAACCACGGGATAAGACCGCACACCACGGGATAAAACCGCATATTATAGGATAAAACTGAATATTACTGGATAACACCAAACATACCTATGCAGAACCTAATCACGATTTAAATGCATAAAGCCACGGATGTTATTACGTTTCACAAACCATGTCACATGCTACACACGCGACTCACATAACACTTGCAACCCATGCAACATATACCATATGCATCCGTTCCGCATATTCCACATAACCATGCTTAATAAACTATAATTATAAATGCATCAAACCAGCTATAAGCGCACATAGCCATATAATCTCAAACCGTGACATCCCCCGCCACAAAACCTGGCATCTTCACACCTGAACAACCCATCCACAAATCGGGACCCGTCCATCCACCGGGACAACCAACACTTAACCCGAAGATCGACACCTAAACCTCCCTCAGACCGATTCTTACCAAAACCTCACCTTAAAATCGAACCACGGACCTACACGTCCTGAGCATAACCAACACGCACACAATTGTGCCACAACTCTCCAAATCTAACCATGTACGTCAACCCAAGGACGGCATCTAAACAAAACATTCGAGGCCACACATGACCCCCAAACCACCACACGACAAATTGAACCCCAAAAGGAATACACAGGTATTTGAATCCACTAATT
Organism: Heliamphora exappendiculata; assembly: GCA_034768845.1. Classification (NCBI taxonomy): domain Eukaryota; kingdom Viridiplantae; phylum Streptophyta; class Magnoliopsida; order Ericales; family Sarraceniaceae; genus Heliamphora; species Heliamphora exappendiculata. The sequence continues at coordinate 9,402 of JAOTRH010446639.1, forward strand.
TTCATAAATTAATCAATTGAATACCATAGGACGCCAATCGAAAATCCAAAAAAATAACCACTAAACCACAAAATAAACACCAAACAGCCACACAGGGCCTAGTAGACTAGACTTCCCTCCCAGTCGACTGAAAACTCTTGGGAGAAACCAAAACAAAAACAAACAAACAAACCAGCAACAAACCAATCGATTGACCACCAGGTCCACTCGACTGGACCCAAAATAGAACCTTTCCAGTCGACTGGTCCCCCCTAGCCCAGTCGACTGACCAGCCAAACCCAAGATCCAGTCGATACCCTCGGAAATTGTTTTTGAGCCACAATTTTAACTCCCAAAATCTCGAATTGAAGCCTCAAAACTTCCATCCAACGCCCTCGGACATCCACACGCCCAAGCCTAACCTCAAAACCACGAAACAAACTTTCGAAACACGATTCCATCCACCGAAATCGATGAAACATGGTTTTAAACCCAAAACCTAACTTTGAAGAAAATTAGATCTACAACAATCCGATCGGTAAAAAGACACTCGATAACACGTAGCACTCTTATAAAACATACAGGTCTAGAATCCTACCTCGGTGAGTTCAAAACTCGGCGTCTCGATCCACGTGCAAAATCGAGCTTCACCAAAATCAAATTATGACCGGATGGTTGCGTAGCCCACCGTGCCAAAAGCAAAGATCCGCTGTTGGATCATCAGAAATCGAGCCCCGGGCCCTCGAGAACTTAAAGAGAAGGCAGAGAGAAAATAGGAAGCTTGTTGGAGAAGTTTTCGAAAATATATTTATGAAAATATCTAACTCCAGATATTTATAGGCCTCCAAAATATTTTTTTTATGAAAATTTGAAATTCACACCACAATAGCCTATGGCCCTGGGAACCTACTTCGCATGCATATCTAAGCCCGATCATGTATGAAAAGCAATAAAAACATGCTCAAACAAAAACACGTAACGCGCGTCCGAAAATGCCAAAAAAAGAAAATGGGTCAGGGTCCCACAACTCTACCCCCTTAAGGGAATTTCGTCCTCGAAATTCAACTCAAGGTCAAAGAAAACAACCCGTGGATCACAATCAGCACAGGTACACAAGATGGTTAGCCAAACCATTCTTAGGATATAATCAAACACGATCAAGCATCCTAGACAACGGTTAACTATCTCAAAGACACGGGATCTATAACTCACCCCTAACCTCACATCATCACCAACCGCTACCTCAACACAGCACACCACTCACGGAATCCATTATCAACTCCCAAACAGATGCAATAAGGAAACTGACCCAAAGCCTGCAGACTCAGAAAGTATCTCTGCTCGCTGAAGGCATATCTGCATCCTCCGGTACGACTGGTGCCCTGGAAGCTATGAGGGAATACGCTCGAGGTAATCCCACTCTGGCCTGTCCACCAGAACTCGGCGCTGTCAGTTGTTGCACCAACTGAACTGAAGTGCTCCCACCTGCCATCCGAGAAGTCTGAATCGCAGGATACTGCTGTCACTCCTGCACATACGAACCCTCCGGTGTACTAGCCATGCTCGGCGCATCCTCCCTCTGGGGACAAGTCCTGCGGATGTGTCCAGTCTGAGCACATCTGTAACAAATCGACATCTCCATCCCCTGCGACAGATCCTGTATGGAACTCTGAGACTGCCTCAACTGTGGCTCCCTAGATTGCCTCGGCTGCGAGCAATCTGGTAAACGATGCCTCAGCTACCTACATCGAAAACATATGACCTCCCTCTGCTCTGGTCTCCGAGATGAAGCCACTGATGGAGATGGTGCAGAGAACAACTATGATCCTGATGGATGAAAACTGGGACCAGATGACCTCTGCTTCTTGTTGGAACGCCCAGTTATCTGTGCCTCTGCTCCGCTCTGCGGTATCCTGGCCTCCCTAGAAGCTCGGATCGCAATCATAGTGTTCTCCGCCCTCGCTGCTGCATCCACCAGCTTCGTGAACACATGAATCCCCATTGCTGGCACACGCTCTTTGATCGCCGGTCTCAGACCCCGCTCAAACCTCATAGAATGCAGCTCATCTGTGCTCACCAACTGAGGTGCAAATCAGAACAGGCACATGAACCTGGACTCATACTGCATGACGTCCATCGCCCCCTGGGTAAGAGTGTAGAACTCCTCCCTGTACAAATCTCTCCTCGAAGATGGGAAGTATTTCTCCAGAAACACTCCCGTAAAAGCTTCCCAAGTAACTCCTACAATAGTCCTGGCATATTTCCACCAAGCGTGAGCAGCACTCCTCAGCTGAAAGGTGGCAAATGAAACCTGCAACTCATCCTCCACAATCTGCAGTGTGTCAAGGATTCGTGTCACCAGCTCCAACCACTTAGTCACCATAATAGGATCTGGATCTCCAGCAAAGGTAGGCGGATCCATGTGCCTAAACTCCCGCATTGCCACAGTTTCCCTCGCCTTAGGCACCCTCTCCCTAATAGCCTCACCTCTACAGGTCTCAACCAGCTGCTAGATAGAGCCAACCAGCACATGCAACAACTCCGTCGCGCCCATTGTTCCCAGGGGAGCATTTTCATCCCCAGCATCAGGGATAAGAATATCCCCTTGGCCAACAGCACGGCCACGGCCTCGACCACGGCCTCGCCCTCGTCTCGCTGACATCGTGTCTATATGAAAGAAAACAACATATAAGATGTAGCACCTAGCATGAACATTAACGTTAAACACCTAGCATGCTAACACATAGCCACATAGGTTCATGCTAAATAAACCCCACATACCGAGGAGAACCAACAAGAATGACACGTCAATCTGGATAACCTACTCAGATTTCCCATTAGAAATCATGTCAGCTAAATGCGTTTCTAACTTAGCTCACAAGTTTGTTAACCCAGACGTCCAAAGGCAGGACTATCACTCCTAAGATTCAGCGTCCATGCTCACATATACACAGCATTCACGTATGACCCGTATGCTATCACATTCTTATTATCAAAATATTTAAACACATGTAGTCAAGTACACACAATCAACCTCACACAGTGATACAACCTCTTCCCACGCTTTTAGGTATTCGAACCCAGAGCTCTGATACTAATTTGTCACGCCCCAAACTCCGGTCCACGTGAACACCCAAAAACAAACAACCACAACACCCATTCCGAGAATACACTCTCAAAATAAACATACATGCATTGTATATAAATTCTAAAAGGCATACATTATAAGGCTCTAATGCCGAAAAAAATATATTAAGCATACGTGATACAGACAAAAACAAAAAGGAAGACTATAACTCTTCCACCTCTTCAGCACCTCCTGATCAACCAGCATGACCGGCACCTAAAGAAAAGCAAATCCCACACCGTGAGCTAAGACTCAGCAAAAACTAGATAAGCATGCAATATAAACAAAACATACTAGAAAATCGAAGTGCAGGTTTAGACTCTCTTTCAAGCCTTGAAAACAGTTTTCACATGCAAACAGAAAAGCGATGATACAAACCATCTTTTGACTCACTCACAGGAGCCTGAAAATAGTTGAAAAGGGGTTTTTAGATGGTGATTCACATGACTCTTAAAACAGTTTGAAAATTGGTCTATCCGTCCCATAATGCAGTACATGCAATCCATGATACAGATAACCAGCCCTCACACGCCGCAACCACAGTCCTAACACTGAGATAGAGATCTGTACATAAACATACATTCTCGGGATAAAACCGTATACTATGGGATAAAATCATGGACCAACCACGGGGAAAAATTGCAAACCAAACCACGGGATAAAACCGCATACTTTACCGTAAGCCACAGGGTGGAACCGTCGACCACGGATTATACCACGAGATAAAATCGTAAACCAAACCACGGGATAAAATAGCATACTTTACTGTAAGCCACGGGATGGAACCATCGACCACGGATTATACCACGGGATAAAATCGTATACTGCGGGATAAGACCGTACACCACGGGATAAAACTACATATTACAGGAAGGATAAAACTGAATATTACGGGATAACATCCAACATACCTATGCATAACCTAATCAGGATTTAAATGCATAAAGCCACGTAATGTCATTACGTTTCACAAACCATGTCACATGCTACACACGCGACTCATATAACACTTGCAACCCATGCAACATATACTATATGCATCCGTTCTGCATATTCCACATAACCATGCTTAATAAACCATAATTATAAATGCATCAAACCAGCTATAAGTGCACATAGCCAAATAACCTCAAACCGTGACATTCCTCGCCACAAAACCCAACATTCGCTCACCCGAACAACCCATCCACAAACCGGGACCCATCCACCCACCGGGATAACCAACACCTAACCCGGAGATCGACACCAGAACCTCCCTCAGATCGATTCTTACCAGAACCTCACCTTAAAATCGAACCACGAACTTACACGTCCCGAGCATAACCAACACACACACAACCGTGCCATAACTCTCCAAATGTAACCATGCACGTCAACCCAAGGACATCATCTAAACAAAACATCCGAGGCCACACACGACCCCTAAACCACCACACGACAAATCGAACCCCAAAAGGAATCCACAAGTATTTGAATCCACTAATTTCCATAAATTAATCAATTGAATACCATAGGACGCCAATCAGAAACCCAAAAAAAAAAAACCACCAAACCACAAAACAAACACCAAACACCCATACAGGGCCCAATAGACTGAACCTCACTCCCAGTCGACTAAAAGCTCTCGAGAGAAAGCAAAACCAAAAAAAAAAAAACAAACCAGCAACAAACCAGTCGACTGACCACCAGGTCCAGTCGACTGGACCCAAAATAGAATCTTTCCAGTCGACTGGTACCCCTAGCCTAGTCGACTGACCAGCCAAACCCAAGATCCATTCGATTGATCACCCTCAAAAATTGTTTTTAAGCCACGGTTTTAACTCCGAAAACCTTGAATCGAAGCCTCGAAACTCCCATCCAACACCCTCGGACATCCACACGCCCAAGCCTAACCTCAAAACCATGAAAGAAACTTTCGAAACACGATTCCATCCACCGAAATCGACGAAACACGATTTTAAACCCAAAACCTAACTTTACAGAAAATCATATTTACAGCAATCCAACAGGTAAAAAGACACCTGATTACACGTAGCACCCCTATGAAACATACAGGCCTAGAATTCTACCTCGGTGAGTTCAAAACTCGACGTCTCAATCCATGTGCAAAATCGGTCTTAACCGGAATCAAATTCTGACCGGATGGTTGCGTGGCCCACCGTGCCAAAAGTAATGATTCGTTGTTGGGTCGTCAAAAACTGAGCCTCGGGCTCCCGAGAACTTAGAGAGAAGGTAGAGAGAAAACAGGAAGTTTGTTGGAAAAGTTTTGAAAAATATCTTTATGAAAATATCTAACTCCAGATATTTATAAGCCTTCAAAATATTTTTTTGTTTAAATTTTGAAATTCGCACCACAACGGCCCACGGCCCCGGGAACCTACCCCGCATGCATATCTAAGCCCGATCATGCATGAAAAGTAATAAAAACATGCTCAAACAAAAACACATAATGCACGTCCGAAAATGCCAAAAAAGGAGAACAGGTCAGGGTCCCACAGGTTAAGATCTGACACTGTTTTGGAAAAAAATAACATATTTGGAGTTCTACCCAACGAAATCACTTCAAACCAATTTTTTATGAAAGAGAACTCAAAAATATAGGTGTGGAAATAAAAATCACTTGAAGATGATATTTGTACAATTAGTTATGATGTTTTAAAGTTCGGAGAAAAATGTTGGTAATTTCAGAAAATCAAATTACTTAGGGTTTTAATAGCTTCGCTCATGCGGTGTCCATTTTGATATGTTTTCTTTGCATGCATGTCATAAAATCATATAAACAAAAACTCCAGACCATACTCAAGCCATAAAATGTAAAAATATACACATGCAAGTACATGCAAACCTTGTTACACAAAAAGTCCATAAACTACTCTTACGACGCCTTTTTGAGTTAATTTTTGTTTCTTATTTTTAGGGTTGCTTATAGAGATTGATTGAGGGTTATTTGATGAGAGATTATCAAAGGGTTTTAGGGGATTTACTTGCCTTGTTAGATGCTCAAAAGGTTATAGGGGAATAGGACTTAGGTCTATAGCACCTCCCTTGATCCTTTCCTTCTCCTTCTTTCTTCCTTCTCTCTTTTTCTCTCCTTCTTTGAAAATACTTAGAAATTTTTGGTGGTTTCTCTCTCTCACATCTCAGCCAAATTCATGAAGGGGAAGGGTGTTTGGCATGTTGGTTTTTGCAGAAAAAAGATAAAGGAGACTTAATTATTGTGTGTAAAAAAAATTTTAAAATTTTTAATTCCCTATTGGTTCTATGGGGTGATGGCCTCTATTTGAGAAATGCATATCTGATATTTTTTAGGTGGGAGAGCCGGCTGGGGTCTGTTTGGACATACCAAAAGCTGATTTTCCATTAATGTTGGGTTTAAATTGTATTTTGGTACCATTTTGTGCAAGAAAATGCATAAAATATTAATTTTACGTATTTTTTGGTATCTAAACCTATTAAAATCTATTATATTAATGTGTTTGTAGTTAATTTAGTCTTCCCATAATTTATCATAATTTTGATAGCAATTAATTAAATAAGTGTAGGTTTTTAACCTAAATTAAGCTAGTTTGACTAGAATTGACTTTTTGACATATTTATTGTATAGAGATTTGAAATAATTATTTGTTTACTTTTGTTGGCCTATATTATTATATTATTATATATATTACTTGTATAAAAAGTATTAGGTCAAAATAATGCTTAATTAATACATCTTTTCTCAATTTTAAGCTTAAAAAGGCAAAAAGTAGCTTTTTGGGTACATATCCCTAGGTGGCCGGCCATGCAAGGGTAATTTGATCAATTTTATTGTTATTTTATCTTTTATTAATTAATTTTATATAAATATCTGATTTTGAGTGTCCATGTATCAAGTTTTGGATTTTTAGAACTTTTTGTTGTATTAGGGGCAAAATGATAATTTTTTTCTATTTATGAGAATTTTTAATTTTTAATTTTATATTTTATGTTATTTACTTAATTTAGGCCATCCCAGGATTTTTTTGTGTATTAGGGCTTTGCCTCTGAGTATTTGGTTTTTTTAGGGCTTTTAGGTTAAATTAGGGTTTTCGGGTTAATTAGGATTTTGTTTCTATTCATATAGCGACCTAAGTTCTTATTGTATATCCGTTGCTAATACTAGAGGTTGGGCTAAATCGCTCTACAGGTAGTTACAGTCCGGACTGTTACAACTAAGGTTCGGGTTAAGTGGTTATAATCTAGATGGTTACTACTAGGGTTCGGACCGGGGTGTTACAATATATGCTCTGGCCTGCAGAGCTCTGGTCTGTCCACTGTGACCCTGGGCCATCGGCTGCCTCACAGACTGTACCGAGGCACCCCCTTTTGCAACCTAGATGTCTAATCCCTAGGTTGCTGATAAGTTTATCGCCCCTGTGCGTGCAGAACAACTGGCGCTCCTGCACTCCAAACACTCCCTCCTCGGTGACAGTACTTACGAATATGCCCAAACTGACCGCACTCGAAACATACTGGGGGCTCTCTCCCCTGAGACTGTCCCTTCTGTGGACAATTCATCACTTGATGTCCAGCCTGCCCGCACCCATAATAGTTGATCTCTCTCTGTTCTTGCCTTCCCGTCGAGGCCACCGAAGGTGTAGGTGTAGAAAACTGGGGCTGATACGATCCCACTGAACGAGAACTCAGACCGGACGACCACTGGTGCTTTTTCCCGCGTCCCTGGAACTGTGCATCTCCACTGCCCTGCTGGCCCCTACTCTCCCTAACCCTGTGCCTCTCTTCCATCGAGTTCTCTACTCTGATAGCGGCTTACACATCCTCAATGTAAATCTGAAAACCCAACGCTGCAGTCCTATCCTTAATTGCAAGTCAAAGGCCCCGTTCAAACCTTTTAGCGCGCAACTCCTCTGTTGACACCATCTCAGGTGCAAACCAAGACAGATTCGCGAACTTGGCCGCATATTGGACCATAGTAAGGTTCCCTTGGACAAGGAAAAGAAACTCCTCTCGGTATGTATTTCTGGAAGAACCCGGGAAGTACTTCTCTAAAAAGGCCCTAATAAAAGTGGCCCACGTGCCATCCACCGTGGTTTTGGCAAACTTCCACCATTCCCTAGCATCCTCCTAAAGTTGGAATGCTGCCAACTTCACTCGCAAGACATCCTCCTCGATCTCCAAGGTATCCAAGGTGGTCGTGGTTACTTCCAATCATTTGGTAGCAACTTTGGGGTTCGGCTCCCCAGAAAAGGTTAGAGGATCCAACCGCCAAAATTCTCTCATTGCCACAGAGGCCCTTAGCTTAGGAGCCCTCACTCCAGCCCTGGTCGACTCAGCCATCACTCTCAGTGTAGCAAGCATCTCATGTACAATATCAGCACTGCCCACGTGCTCCTGCGGGGCATGAACATCCCTTTCTTTCGGAACCTGGACAGAAGCACGACCTTGGCCACGACCCCGTTCTCGTCCTCCCCGGGTGGACATAATTCTATATAAAGGCAATATGACAGGATAAGCTTTCATACAACATGTTATTACCAACATAGTCATAACATTCATAAGCATGCTAACATATAGCCACTTAATATGTAAACACATCTCACATACCGAGGAGAACCAACAAGAGAGACGCGCCAATTTGGATAACCTATTTAAATTCCTTACTAGAAAACACGTCAGCTAAATGCGTTTCTAACTTAGCTTCCAAATATGTTAATCCAAAGGCCCTAATGCAAGACCAATCAGTCCTAAGATTCAACCTCTATACCCACATATATACAAACTATCATGCTCAACAAGCTATGAGCATGTTATAAAAACGTTTAAACACATGTAAGCAAGCATACGTAATTATCCTCACCAGGTGATGCACTCTCTTCCCCATGACTCTTAGGTATTCAAACCCAAAGCTTTGATACAAGTTGTCACGCCCCAAAAATCAAGATTACGTGAAAAGCCCACCAAACCACCACTTTTGTAAAAACATAAGATTTTACTGGTAAAGCAATCATCCAAAAATAAAATAGCTTTTGGAATTAAAAGAGTACCTATGGTTCATCTCTTTGGTAACATACATGCATAATATATCTCGCCCCAAGGCATACAAAACATGCATTCATAAATAGGCAACATATGTAGGAATACATGTTTCTACAACAAAAAGAGAAACTATATAACAGTCTTCCACCATCACGGGCACCTCTATATCAACTCCACGTGATCATCAACACCTGAAAAAGGTTTTAAACAAATCCCACTACGTGAGCTGAAGCCCAATAGAAACAGACTATGATGCAGTAAAGTATAATATGTAATCATATAGTAAAATTGACCAATCACATGAGCCTCAGTGGTTTTACCTATAAAAAAAACATAAAACCCCAGACATCTAACAATGCCTAACAATACCATAAGCATATACAACAAGGTCATATACATGTCGTACTATTTTACAATTTTTTACCGCAGGACAATCACTTGCCCCCATACACAATTCTTAGCGATCTTTCACCGCAGAACAATCGTATGTCCCCATATACAATTCTTAGCGGTCTTTCACCGCAGGACAATCATATACCCCCATATGCAATTCTCCGTATGATTCAACAAATAAAAGTACAGACACAGCCATGTACTAATTATTTACATACATTTTGTCATATCATTCTCATAATCATAGAATGGTTTCACATCTCATTGAAATATTTAATTCCAAGCTCAACTCCAAGAGTTAGCTCCAAACCTCTACAAATACAGTTTTCAAGATTTTCATAAAACTTTTGTTTTCAAAATCACATTTTGAAAACCAAACATCCACAAGTCAAACCAAGAAAAGCGCAAAACATACTTTTTACCCGAAAAATAAGATTTAAACATAAGTATAACATTTAGAGCATTTTCAAAGGGTGAAAAGGTCTATAATTGCACGTAGCACCCTTTAAAGACAATATAGTCTAGGATCCTACCTTGGTGAGTCAAAACTCGAAGCCTCGTAAATCAAACCTCATCAGAACGAGAATCTGACTAGATAGAAGCGAAGCCGACAGCGTGAGTAACAAGGATCCACAAGCTGATCATCAAAAACTAAGCTTGGGCACCACAAAAATCTAGAGAAAAGGTGGAAAGTTTGAGAGAAAAATGGTTTTTTGTAAAGAAAACAGGCACTGGAATACTTATAGGCCTCAGCAAATAGGGCATCCAGTCGACTGGATTACCAATCCAGTCGATTGAAGGAGTTCTGGATCTCAAAAACTCCTCCACCACAACACCTCAGTCGGCTGGATGGCAATCTAGTCGACTGGATAAGCCTACCGTCGACCCAGTCGACTGGGTCACCTAGTCTAGTCGACTGGACTGTTGGAAAAAATGACCCTCAGCTCCAGAATAGGTTTTACAACCTTAGGATTAACCAAACAGACCTTAACAAAACCCGAGAAAGCGTAAAATACATTTGTACATGCTGTTCTACAACATTAAAGTATAAAACATACACCAAAGATATGCGTATAACGAAAAGAAACACGTTGAACATGTATATATCATAAAATAAAATGAAATCGGGTCTCAGAAGTTACAAGACAAAACGTCATGATGTTAACCTTAAATTCATAGATTTACAAATAGTGATCGTATTCTTTATTCTTCTCACTAGATCCCTTATGCTTAATAAATATTATCACATTAATGGGAGCATATGAATTCAATTTCAAGCATCAATTACGATAAAACCAATGTTGTATCTTAAATAAGCCTCCATTCTTTGATTCATCAACCGCTGATTCAAATAGCATGAAAAAAAAATCCCACTTCCATCGATCAACTTGATTCTCACATAATTGAATTATAATTCCCCTTTCTAATACCACCCATCATGAGATACAGAACTTAATCTACTCATTATGTTCAACCCTTCTTAACCTAAGGTTTGTACACAAGTTTCACTAATCTTTAAGCCAAACAAAGATTAAAAAAACATATCATTATTTTTCCCCATATCTGCGCCAACCGAATCAAGTTTACACAAACAAAGTTTTCGAATATTTAAATTAAATCAACATTCAAACTCATCCTCTCAAAATAGTAAGTTACCAAATTCTAACCTTCCCTTGGATACTCAAATTTCTCAAACGTGAGTGCACTCAAACATCATAGCTTACAATGTTGATATCTAAATTCCTGAATTCTCTAGTTAATTTATTAAATAAACCCAAAAGCCTTACAATATCAGGTTCTAAGACTCCTACAATTTACATGGTACTCCAATTTCCATCATTTCAGTTAAAGTGGTATGAGATCAAATCAAATACCCCAAAATATTAAGCTAGGGCTTTTAATGAATCTCCCAAATTTTACAATTTCATTCCAAGTTTAATCTTCACAACCCAACTCAACAAGTTACATAGCTCAAATATCTCACTACAGGTCCCAAATTCATCACTTTACCGAATTATCATGAAATCGTCTCATTTAATCATAATCTTAGATTAAGATTTTAACCAAAACTCATCTTAAATTTTCAGATTTAATGTTTTAACTAAGAAACCACCCATATCAGAGCAAAAATCACCAAATAGTCAAGATCCTACCTATGCTTACATTCGATCCCTTACCTTTGAGATACAATGCTTCCTTGTATTGTGCTTATCACCAAGGTCATGGGCATTTGATCAACATATGTATGAGGTTACGTCATGAGATCTAGGATCTCATTGACAACAAGGTTATTCCACTACCATATGTTGCTCAGAAACCAAACGTTACAACTAATCCACTATCGAATCATGCTAAAAAGGCCAGGGTGAACTGTATGTATTTGGAGCAGCCAGAGGATCTTAGTCAGTATATTTATTCAGCGTATGCATATCATGCCCATGTGTTTCAGGTATTGAGGATCAATTGCCTTGTTCACTGATTATGGCTGAAAATGGTTGGGACATGATGGAAGAGTGGAATGACGATGCTTGGGAGGGATACCAAATGGTGATTCAAGCCAACAACCAGAAAGAGCATAATGAGGATGATGATTAGCTGTTAGATTACCCAGTACGGCCATATGGGTTTGGCCATATGCTAGATGGCATTGTTCTTTCTCAGCTTTTTAAGGAAGAGGTTCATGTTGATGAAATGCAGTCCTACTAGCTGGTTCGAATTGTGCTAAATTCAGACGGAGATGAGTGGATTGAATTTTGGGCTACCCAGGAATACCAAGTAGATTACATCGAGGAGGACATTTGAGGGCTAGATGATATCAACAACACATGGGCAATAGAAAACGAAGAAGAAAGGAAGGGAAAATTAGAGTGCATCAATCTGGATGATCTATGAGAATTTGAAAGCTCTCCACATGTTGTTGAGGTTAGATAATCCGAGAATGTAATGCCAGGATTATAGGATCCTGAGGAAGGAGTAGAACATCTTACTAGGAATGGGTGGCATTTCAAGTCGGCTCAATTAGAAAAGGGGCAACTAAGTGGAAAAGAAAAGGAGAAAGAGCAAGAAGAAGAAGATGATGCTGTACTAAAGCAGCTGAAAAAGACTCAAGCCAATAACAGTAACTAGGGTTAGCTGATGGCTTCACACTGGCACCCACACCGAAAAATCGTGTTAAAGGTTCTGAATAAGGCTAACGTATCGATAGACGCAACTCCCGAATAGTTAATTGGGTTGATAATGCCAGCTGTAGAGCCTAAGGTGATTTCTTTTCTGATAAAGATTTACCGTTAGAAGAGAGAAATCATAATAAGCCATTGCACATCACCGTCAAGTGTCTGGAGAAGTGGATTCCCATAATGCTTATCGATAATGGTTCAGCATTGAATGTCTATCCACTCAGAACTATAATCTGCCTGGAAATGAAGCCAGATCATTTCATGCCCTGGAATCAAGGAGTTCCGGCTTATGATAATACAAGGAATGATGTACTTGGATTGGTATCATTTGCTGTGTCGGTCGGGCCTTTGGAAACCTCAGTGGAGTTCCATGTGCTAGATGTCTTGGCATCTTCCAATCTGTTGTTGGGGCAACCTTGGCTCCATGACCCCAAAGTATAAGTTGTTCCCTCTATTCTTCACCAGAAACTGAAATTGGTTAAGAATGGGGTAGTACTAACTATCCATGGAAAAGATAGTATTCAACTCCCAAAAGAGGATGGCTCGACTCTCTTAGAAGTCCAGCATGGAGAAGGGGATGTATCACTTAGTGGGTTCCAATTCGATGAGGCTTTGGCTGTTCAGATGTTACTAAAGGAGGAAGAGAGCTACATCAACCCCTATTCGATTACAATAATGAGATAAATGTCTTATTTTTCGAGAATGGGGTTGTGTCGCAAGCAATAAGGAATTCGAATGCCCATTCAAGTGTTTCCAATCTCGCAATGTTTTAGCCTCGGATACAAGCCAATGGACGAAGATTTAGAGGGGTTAAACACAGGCAAAAAGAAAATAAGGTCAAGTATTCGGGAATATTAAATAGTTACTTTGTCAAGGAAGGTGAAGATTTCTCGTACTGTGGCTTCCCAGAGCCATGGATTGATGAAGAAACAAATCAGAAGCTACCAGGATTGGAAATCTTCTTTAACCATGAACTGCCTAACACAGAGGAAGAGGAAGCTTGGGAAGGAAAGGAAGGAGAGAAGAAGAAAAGGGAGAAAGACTAGGCTGACGAATTAGAAGGCATGAGGGCTTTGTTTATTGCTCAGATGTGCATAACTGATCAGGACTGTTTGATGTTGGGCTACAACACATCACCTGATTACACCAGGCTTATCGTGGATGCGGCTGCAAAGGATGTTAAAAATTGGTCCTTAGAGTCTTGTAATTTGCATGATGCATGTCTCGGGTCTGAGTTATGTGAGTCCGTGTCGGAGAGCACATCTATCTATGCATCTTCCCCTGCTATTGCTTTCGAGTTTGTAATCCCTTCTCTCTATAATGAAATGAACAAGATTTCAGGTTACTCTATTTTGTTTGATTTATTTCATATGCTTTTCGATGATTTTGAATTCGACAGGGATATCCCCAAACAAATAATTTTTTAATAAAAAGAGAAGAAGAAATGCATGGTCAACCTATAATTGAAGAAACTTTGTCAATAAATCTGGATAATAAAACTAATCCACAATTTATACAAATTGGGTCTTCGTTATCTTTAGTTGAACTTGAGCAGTTAATAACTTTATTAAAAGAATTCAAAGGTCTATTTGCATGGTCTTACAAGGATATGCCAGGTATTGATCCCGACATTATCCAACACCATATCCCTTCGTATCCCGGTGCTAAACCGGTCAAACAGAAGCTGAGACGTATATGGCCAAAATGGGCTCTGAAGATCGAAGAAAATGTCACGCCCCAAACTTCGGATCATGCGAAAAGCCACAGAACAACCACCAAAACTGCCCAAACAAAGGGGTTTAAAACCAGAAGGCCAAACAAGGCCAAAATCTTTGTAAAAACATACTACCAAGGGTTTATTGATTTAAAAGAGTAGCCAAAAGACTACGATTGCAGCTCACAGGCCAAGCCTTTAAAGACAAAATACGTGTTTTGAATGAGAAAATCTTTTCGTTTTAAAAGAAGCTTAGGCCGTTCCAAAAATCTACCTTGAAGCACAAAGGTTTATATCAAGCAAAAACCATTTGAAAATCCCGTTTGTAAACCGTTGAATCCAACAACGAAAAACGTAGTAAGATACTATTGAAAACAACAACCAACCCAAGGTTCTCTCAAAAGCATTAAAGCATGCATGCATTCACAATCATTACATATGTTTTACAATATGTTATCTCTAAACATGAAACATATACAGAAATGTATAAAACTACCTAACAAACAAGACAACAGGGTCTTGTTATCAGCCTCCTCTTGGCACCACCGGGTCAACCTACAGAACCATGCGTACTTGAAAAAGGTTTTACAGTAAAATTCCACACTCAGCCGAAGCCTAACAAAAACAGACTATAAAGCTGTAAATCAGATTATACAATCATAAGCATATGGGCTCAACCACAGGAGCCAAAAAAGTTTTCCATCCTGAAAACTATCAGTTTTTCCATCAGGCTAACACGAGCCTCAAAATAATTTTCCATAAGAAAACTCCAGATAACCAACGTGCACACACGCACGCACACACACAGATCACATCCATGTGACCCTACCAACTCGTGGTCAAAATAAGGCGCCAATGCCGAACGGGCATATAGATCCAAGTAACGCTACCATCCACTTGGCCAACATAAGGCCCCATAGAGTAACGGAACCTTCTATACCCCGACACGACCTGCGTCCTTTTCCGATTCACTAGCCGGCGGGCAAAAAAACCCAGTCTGCGCAGTTTTTCTGGTCTTTCACTAAAGAGCAACTTGTGCCCAAATTTACTAGATCCGAAGATCTTTGCATGGTCCTTTATCATTGTCACGTTTAAAAATGTATTCGCATGAGTCCGACCCGAACGGTTCCTCTCACCAACTCACACAACACTGTGAGTCCAATCCAAAAGGTTCCTCTCACCAAACCCATAACTCGACTATGGGAAAACACATAAACGATTATACATTGAACATGTATAAAGATCTAATCCATCAACATGGAGATCAACAAAAATATTTTTAAAATATTTTTCTCCGTTTTCAACAAAATGTTTCAAAATAGAAACTCAACCCCGAGGGTTAGCTCTAAACCACCAAAACACCTTATGAGTGTACGAAAGTACTCTCTAAATACCATTTTATTGGACTAAAATGCTAAAATATAAATAGAAATAAGTGGAATTTATGTGTATTCTTAAATTGAGTTTCTATTTATTTTCGGAAAGTTCTAAGCAGATTTCTTTGTTTAATTTCAGAGTTTAGAGAAGAGAAAGTCAAAGAAATTCAAATTCAAATGAGGACTCCCAAAAGATTTGAGATCCATTTGGATCAAGAAAAAAGAAGGAAAATAAATCACAAAAAGGGTATGCAATCCACGCCTAAAAATCAGGGATATTAGTTCGAGGCAGCCTGTACATCCTTCCTTATTTTAATCATAATTCTCTCACCTGATATCGGATTGGCGTAATTCAAGATGCGTTGGAAAGCTAATACAGAGGGCTACAATTTATTGTGAGATACCATTTCTCCAATTTGGCCATTTATTGGGTCAAAAATGGTATGCTATCCACACCTGAAAATTAGGGATATTAGTTCGATGCAGCCTAGACATCCTTCCGTATTTTAATCATAATTCTCTCATCTGATATCGGATTGGCATAATTCAATATGCGTTGGAAAGCTAACACAAAGCGCTACAATTTACAGTAAGATAATATTTCTCCAATTTGGCCGTTTACTGGGTCAAAAAGGGTCCGTAATCGAAGCCTGAAAATCAGGGATATTAGTTCAACGTTTCTTTTATATGTTTTTCTGATTTCTCTTTTTGGGGGGAGATGGAGAGGCCTATATAAGCAAAACTTTGTGAACAAATGAGGGGGGGAAGTTTTTCTGAAGAAATTATTTGTGTTTCATCTTAATATGGAGAACTAACTTCTCAAGTAAGGCTAGGGATGAACTTGCACATTTGATGGTATTTTAATTCATTTTTTTATGTATTTGTTCTTCAACTACCAAAACTCTTTTGATTTATCTTTCTCAATGCTTTGTTGGAGTTTTCTTATCTGAACAATCATAGAATCTATTCTGTTTATGGATTCAGTCATGCTTTTTCTATTGAATGGTTTGGTTCTTTGATTAGGGTTGGATCAATTATTCATCTATACTGATTTAATTTTTTTGCTGCAATATCGCTCCTTGAGTATATTGTCGTTATTGAATTTTCTCAATATGGATAATAATTTACGTATTCTAAAAGTGGTGAACGATTTTTCAAAAAGTTACGTTTCGTTTAATTTTAGTTTGTACATTTACATCTTCTGTTTGGGAACTTTGGGCATGGAGTTCCTAACTGAGTTATTCAATTAATTAAGAATAATTAAAATACCGAATTTGTGCAAGGGATTCCCGATGCTTTACTATTCATCAAATTTGAGTACTTGTTCCACTAGTTACTTTGCTTCACTTTACCTTGCATTCAAAATTAATCTTTGTTCACTATTAATCGTTTAATCATTTCCTTTAGTTTCTTTAGCTATTCTTTTAAATTTGTCTTTATGTGGAATCGACACCCCAAAGCTGTGCTACAACTACCGCGTTATTTTAATTTGGGCGTAATCAAATTTTGGCGCCGTTGCCGGGGAGACGGTAGAAGAATTGCTAGACATTTTTTTCTTCTTCTTTTCAACAGCTTGTAAAGGCGGTAAATTCGTTCCCTCTTTTAGCTTACCGCACTTTATTTTATTTTCTTTTATTTTTGTAGTTTTTATTTTTATTTTAGTGTTGCATTTTTCTCTCCTTTGCATGCACAGGCATAGAGATGCCTTAGGTCGGTTTGCTTGTAGACCCGTGTTAGAGTCAGAGTCAGAGTTTGTTTTTTTTAATCATTTGTTTGATACTTCTTCTAGTTCTGAAGAAATGAGTGAACAGGAAGATCAACCCGCTAGAACCCTTCAAGACTACCTCCATCCTACACGCACAGCCACACCATCTTGCATCATGTTTCCAACTAATACCCGCCAATTAAATTTTAAAACAGGGATGATACAATTACTCCCTACTTTTCATGGCTTGGAAAATGAAAATCCATATGTGCACATTAGGGAGTTTGAGGAAGTGGTTGCGACTTTTCATAGTCAAAATGCAACTAAAGACGTTATGAGACTTAAGTTCTTTCCTTTCTCTTTGAAGGATAGAGCTAAGAGTTGGCTATACTCATTGAGATCACAATCCATTGGGTCATGGAATGAGATGACTCAAGTCTTCTTTAATAAATACTTTCCCCAACATAAGACCAACGCTTTAAAAAGGCAAATCTCAACCTTTGCACAAAAGGATAGTGAGACTTTGTATCAGTTTTGGGAGAGATTTAAGGAGTTGTTGAGTATGTGCCCTCACCATCGGTATGAGAATTGGCGATTAGTGAGTTATTTTTATGAGGGACTTACACCTAGGGAGCGCCAATTTGTGGAGATGATGTGTAATGGTGAGTTCTTATAGAAAGACCCTGATGAGGCCATAGAATACCTCAATGAGCTTACTGAAAAGGCTCACACTTGAACTGGACCTAGTGTTACTAAAAGCACAAATAGATCACGACCTGTAGGAAACCCAAATGGTAGTGGAATTTACCATCTTAGGGAAGAGGATAACCTAAAGGCTAAGGTTGAGATGCTCACTAGAGAGCTAGGGGCGTTAAAGACTAAAGACTTGAAGCCAACACACGTGGCTAATCATATAGAGACCTTTGGACCATGTTTTGTGTGTGGCGGAGTAGATCACCTCACCCAAGAATGTCCCACATTTGCTGAGATGAGGGGAATGCATGAGGAACAATGTAATGCCTTAGGTATGTATAAGAAGCCTCTTACTCCTTTCTATGATACTTATAATCCTGGGTGGCGCAATCACCCCAATTTTAGTTAGAAATCAAAAACCCAACCGCCTGCACAACCCCTTAGATCATATCCTGCACCATATCATGCACCCTCATCTTCTAGGAGTCCTTCAAAAGATACTTTGCATGCTTTTGTTGAGGCACAGGGTAAAACAAACCAAAAGTTTAAATCATTAATTACGCAGGTTGTTGAAGAAAACAAGGAGATAAAGAGCCAAGTGTCCAAATTGATGAGCTCCTTGAGTGTGAATGAGCGAGGTAAGTTCCCTTCTCATGCTCAGTCTGCACGTCATGGTCAACAAATGGCGCAAGAGAATTTGAAGAATGTGAATGCTATTATGACACGAAGTGGTAAGTCATTACACATCCCAACAACGGACAAATCAGAGGATGTGGAAAAGAATAAAGATAGTTGAGATGCTGAACTGCCCAAGGAACCTGAGGTGAAAAAGAGCCCTGTTCAGGTACCATTTCCTCAAGCTTTAAAATGAAGCAAGCAAACTCTGGATCCTAACAATGAAATCCTAGAAAATCTGAGGCAGGTAAAAATCAATCTTTCTCTTTTGCATGTGATTAAACAAGTTCCTACCTATGCAAAAGTTCTTAAAGATTTGTGTACAGTTAAGAGGAAGCATCATGTGAAGAAAACAGCGTTCCTGACAGAGCAAGTTAGTGCTCTAATTGAGCAGCGAATTCCTCCCAAGTATAAATATCCTGGTTGCCCAACCATTGCATGCAGCATTGGAAATCATGAGTTTGGGCAAGCTTTGCTAGATTTAGGAGCTAGCGTGAATCTAATGCCACATTCTATTTATTTACAGTTGGGGTTAGAAGAAACCGAACCAACCACTATGGTATTGCAATTGGCTGACTGTTCAGTTAGGGTACCCCGGGGTGTGGTGGAGGATGTTCTAATTTAAATTGACAAATTTTATTATCCTGTTGATTTCCTAGTCCTTGACATTAGCTCTACTGTTGATACAAATTTTAAAATTCCTTTAATTTTAGGTAGGCCTTTCCTTGCCACTGCTAATGCTCTTATTAATTGCAGGAATGGGCTTATGAAGTTTTCTTTTGGAAACATGACTCTCGAGGTGAATATCTTCCATATTGCAAAATAGCCAAAATATGATGATGAAAGCTACCAGACATACATGCTTGACTCACTTATGGATAGGGGAGTATCCACAACCCACAATTTTGACCCCTTGAGTATTTTCTTGTTAATTCTGAGTTTGATTCTATCAGTAATCCATCTGATGTAGTTGACATTTGTGCAATTTTTGATAGAACACAAGATTATGGCACTCGGACATGGAAACCAAAGTTTGAGGAGTTGCCTGAGAATGGTGAAAAACAAATTCCTTCAAGTGTGGAAGCACCCAAAGTTGAATTAAAGCTTCTGCCAAAGGGTTTAAACCATGCTTTCCTTGGTCCAGGTGATACTTTTCCTGTTATTATCTCATTTGAATTGTCTGAACCTCGAGGTGAGAAATTAGTTCAGACCTTAAGAGAGCATAAGTCAGCCTTAGGGTGGAGCATTGCTGATATAAAAGGTGTTAGTCCCCTAATATGTTCTCATAAAATTAATTTAGATGAAGGAACTAGCCCTCGTAGAGACCCCCAACGTAGGCTTAATCCCACTATGAAAGAAGTGGTGAAGAATGAAGTGTTAAAACTATTAGATGCAGGAATCATATATCCTATTGTTGAGAGTAAATGGGTAAGTCCTACACAGGTTGTTCCTAAAAAGTCAGGTATTACGGTGGTAAAGAATGATCTGGGAGAGTTAGTCCCTACAAAACTTGTGATTGGGTGGCGAATGTGCATTGATTATAGAAAATTGAACGCTGTTGTAGAGACCCCAATTTGACCATACCTAATCTTAGGCGAATTCGATGATGAAAATAGGTGGAATAGTGCCTTAGTACAATCCTCGGAAGGTGATCCAAGCTTAGTATTTGAACCTAGTCATCAAAAACCTTCAAAATTTTCGAAACCAATGAAATTATACCAAACCATCGATAACTTGTTGCCTAAGTCATTGCTAGAAGTGACGACCGCCATGTTCATTGTGGAAGCCGTCAATAGAACCTCTTGGAAACCCTAGCCAACATGGCGACTGCCAACTCACATTGTGGCGGCCGCCAATAGAACCTTTTTCAACCCAGCGGCCGCCAACTTGTATTGTGGCGGCCGCCAACTCTAAATGGCCTGACATGTCCCAAAACGTGGCAACACCTAATTGGTTGAAGAATTCTATAAATACCGTACCCAGGCATACGTTTTCAGAGGAAATTCTGAGTGAGAGAAACTCAGCCGATATAGCAAATGATCCCGAGCCCCGACGCCGAAACCCTGCCGAGATACCGAGTCCTTAATCTCCCATACCTACATTGAAGTCTACATTGCTTGGATCACCCCCCGATGATTGGACAATTGGAGCACATTTCCCGACTTGAGGATTCCCCAGCAATCCAGATACCTCGCTGGGATCCCCGGTCTTTCTAACCCTATTCTCTATCTTTTGGGGTGATCGGGTTATATTTAATCTCAATTCATATATTTCTTTTTATTTGCATAGTTAATCTTGTCATCATTTACATTGTTTCATTTAATTTAGTTACTTTAATTTTATTTAATCTAGTTACTTTAATTTCATTTAATTTGGTTACTTTAATTTCGTAGTTTACACATTCACACTAAGCACATTATATTTTTCTTTAATTAATTCATTAATTAGTGCTAATATCAATTAACAATACGACTAAATAATGTTGTTATTGTTATAATATAAAACACTTACATAAAAATGGTTATAATCATCAATGTTACATCTATTTAAATTCTAGTATTTTATTCTCTTTTTCTTTCTTTTTATGTTAAATTAATATTTTAGCATTATTTACTTTCTTTTTTCTCTAATTAGTGTAATTTTCTTTTACTAGCATTTTATTTTATTTCATTTCTTGTATCATTAATTTAATACTTCATTTTAATTCTTAGTTTTCATTTAATAGCTACTTACCTTTCTTTATTAGCATTTACTTTTTTTGTGAAATGTAACTTTAAAAAAATAAAAGTCTTATTCTTTTCTTTCGGCTTAATATAATTTCTTTCTTAATATACCATTTATTTCTCCTTTCTTTACTTATAATATTAGTTTAAGTGTTCTTTTATTTTCTTAGCTTTGTTATAATATTCTAACATTTATTTTTCTTTCTTATTTTCTTTTCTATTTTTTCTTTTAAGCACTAGTTTAATGTTCCGATTTTCATTTCATTTATTTTCTTTTTATTTTCTTTTCAATACAATTTATATTTCTAGCATTTTTTTTTCTTTTGATGTAGTATTTTATTTTCTTTTATCATCAACTTTATTTTTCATCATAATACCTTATCTATTTTTCTTTAAGTATTTCATTTTGTTTTCTTTAAATACTAGTACTTCATTTTATTTTCTTTTTAACTTAATATTCATTTTCTAGCTTATACTTTGTATTTTATTTTTTTTTCTTTCAATATTAGTGTAATTTTCTTTTCTTGTCTTTTATCTTCTTATTAACTTTAATAAAGTT
>JAOTRH010446668.1:0-31525 GCA_034768845.1 Heliamphora exappendiculata
AGTTTGACGTGTTTCTTTCTATATATATATTCGGCATTTTTTGCTTTAGCATGTGTATATGCGTTTTGATGCATGATTGAGTTTACATATCCATGTTGGGTTAGTTCCCGGAGCTGTTGGGAGTTATGGTACGAATTTTAGAAATTAAAAAAAAAGATATTTTGGAGGCTTATAAATATCTAGAGTTAGATATTTTTAAAAGATATTTTTAAAACTTCTTGACTAAGTTTTCTCATTTTTTTTCTCTACCTTCTCTCTAATTTCTCGGCGGCCCGGGACTTGGTTTTCGACGAACCAACTGTTGATCTTTGTTATTTGCTTTGTGGTCTATGCATCCATCCAGATGAAATTTTATTTCGACGAAACTCGATTTTACACGTGGATTGAGGCGTCGAGTTTTTGACTCACCGAGATAGGATCCTAGACTCTATAGTTGTTAAAGGGTGTTATGTATAATCATATGTTGTTTCACCATTTTAAAACGCATGAAAAATGTGGTTTATGTTCAATAAAACGGGTTTTTGCTTTAAAATCGTTTTTTGTCGTTTCGGTTGGATGAAATCGGATTTTGAGAATTCCTTTTGAGGTTTTATGATAGTCTTGGGTTTAGATATTCCGTGGATATCAAAATAGGTGTTTGGAGGCTTTGATTTTCAGGTTTATACATGTTTTTGTATGAAAAACCTATTCTGCTTTTCGAGAAACCAAGACTGGTTTGGGATCGATCGATCGGTCCCTTGACCGATCCATCGATCTGGGCAGTTTTGAGAATTTTGATGTTTTTGGATTTGGCTTTCTTTGTGGGAAGTTTATCCAATGGAATTATGAGGTCTTGTGGTTTCCAAAAGGATATCCGTGGTTTTCAAACAGATGGTTTGAAAACGAAATTTTGAGAAAACTTTGAAAAACTTATTTTTTGAGGTTTCGAGCTAACCCTTGGGATTGAGTCTCAACTTTTAAAATGTTTTGATGGAATCATGTTTTTACATGCTTGTAGATCTCCATGTTGATGGATTGGATCTCTTTTTATACATGTGTTGTATAATTGCTTTGTGGGTTCTTGAAATATTTTTCATAGATGTACCGTGACAGTGGGTATGTTGAATTGGGCTTATATTGTTCCTCGGTGGAAGTTTGAAAACATGTGCAGAATAGGTTCTTTGTACCTTCGGGTTAATCTCCATAAATTAAGCCGATTACCTCCATGAATGGTGTTGTGTGGGTGCTTTGTACCCTCGAACTTTGGGCCCGTAAATTAAACAGTAGGTGCTTTGTACCTTCGGGTTCATCCCTATAAATTAAGCCGGTTGCCTCCGTTAATGGCGTCGTTGTCGTGACTCCGTATAGAACTTGTCATTACTTAGCAGACCATGAGTGGTTTTAGAGTAATGGGTAAGAGTCTATAGTTGTTACATTTGTCTATGTGGCAGAGTCGGTACATAAGATTTTATTTTATCTTATTTTCTCATCGGCTGTGTGGTCCGAGTGAAACATACTGTGTTTTTATTGCTTTCCCTTAACTGTGGCATGATATCTATGAAAATGATATGCATAGTTTGAAGGATGAAAAACCTGTAATTTTTGAGTGAAAAATCTTTTTGGCTCTTGTGGTTGAGTCTTTATGCTTATGATTACATGACCTGCTTTACAGCTTTATAATATGTTTCTATTAGGCTTTTACTCACGGTGTGAAATTTTGTTGTAAAATTATTTTCAGGTGAACATGTGGAGTTGACATAGATACCTGTGGTGACGGAAGACTTACTGTAATTTTTTCTATTTTTGAGACATGTATTTTTACATGCGAGGCTTATTTTAGAAGGCGAGTTTTGTATGCTTTGAGGCGATATACTTATTCATGTATGAGACTGCATGTTTATTGTTTATAAGAGCTGAACTATGGGGATCTTTTATTCAAATGTTGTATACTTTGATTTCCAACTACAAATTTTATTTTCATAAACGGTGTATAGTGGATTTTCGCGTGACCCGGGTGTTTGGGGTGTGACAAGAATTAAGCACATAGAGATTAGATATCATTTTATACGAGATCATGTGAAAAAAATATCGAACTTGAATTTATAGGCACAGATTACCAGTTAGCGGACATTTTCACAAAACCCTTAAATGAAGAAATAATATGCTATATTAGAAGAGAACTTGGTATGTTATGTGCTCCTAATTCATGATTAATATGCCATATTAACCATGTCTTTTCATTGCATTTTGAAACCTTTGATGTTCTTTCTTGATATGTGACAAGGTGTCGACACAATTGCGTGTTATGTTGACCCAAAACTGTATAGAAGTGGCACGACGAGAAAAGTGTCGACCCCTTTTTATATAGTGTCGACCCCAATTTGTTCCCTGACTCTCGGTAAATTTGTGTCGACACAAAACTTAACCGCGTCGACCCAAATAGCCGAATGTGTCGACGCCATCTAAAAATGTGTCGACATCATTTTCTTGTTTTCGATACCCACGCTTGTGAAAGAATAGTGTCGACACTAATTGACATTTGTGTCGACACAAATCCTTATACCTATATATAGAGGCGTTAGTCCCCCAACTGTCACATCATTTCCCTCTCTCTCTCTAAAACTATTCATCTCTCGCATTTTTTTCTTTCATAAACTTGTGTCGACTCCTCATCTTCTTCTTTCTTCAATCTTCAAAACCAATCAAAATCTATTAAAGTGCCTCCAAAAACAATGGGAAAAGGGGTGAAAAGAATCAGCGAAGGAAGTTCATCAAGCCCTAGGACGTCCAAGAGGAAGAAATCGACTCCCACGGCATCGACGACGACGGCACAAGCACCTGTTGCAATGGCCGAGGTAATAAACTTCAAAACTCTCAAGATTCGTCAATTTTATTTTGCATCATTTGTGAATCGAAAGGTCGTTCCCGGTCATAGTATAGATTTTTCATTCTTCGACTCCATTGAAATGAGATTCAAGAATTTCTTTGCAAGTCTCGGGTGGAAAAGACTTCTTCAACTCCGCGAACCCCATTATCTCATACTTGTGAATTCATTTTATGCACATTTTCACATTTCAGTCGTTCCATCCACCATCATTACCACATAGGTAAATGGTGTAGACATTCATTTTACTCCCTCATCTCTCAATGAGATTTTTGGCATTCCAAAAAGCGAACTGTGTGTTCCCTATAACAAAAAATCCATTGATTTTGAAAGTTTCTCTTTTTCTGAGTCAATTAAAAACATCTTTGAGAATGAAAACATTGACCCTACCAAGCCTTTAGAGGCTAACTCTCTCAAACCAGAAATGCGCATATTACATCACATGGTAAACCATATTTTCCTACCACAAATGGAAAAATTTGGAGATGTCACATGCATGCACATTTTCATTATGTGGTGTATTCTTTAACAGTAGAGCCTTGACCTAGGCTTCTTATTTATTTCTCACATGTTGCATTCTCACAGCAAGTCAAACTCCTTTCTCTCCCATGCCATGTACTTGACCAAAGTCTTTCGCCATTTTGGCGTAGACTTATTAGCAGAAAAAATGGTATCCTTTTCAAAACATGACTTGTATGGTAGTTTCACTTTCAAACATATGCAAATTGTAAATACTGATAGAGTTTGGACTACATCCCGACGTGGTACCCCCTCCTCCACTAGAACTCCCCCTCCCCCACCTCGAGATGTTTTTTCTATTCCTATAGATCTTGACTCTCCTCTTGCTCAATCTAATTTTCCTGGCCCCCTCTAGTACCCCTGGTCCCTCACGTGCTCCTCCTCATCCTCCCACATTTTCCTCTGCTCCATCTGCCTCCTCTTCTGCTCAATGTTGATATATCTGAGGTAGTCTTTTTATTGAAGCATTATCCTCGTCTCTCTTTTCATTTCAAGCAAAAGTTGATCAAGACTTTTTTGATCTAAATCAAACTGTCTCTTTCCTCTCCGACAAAGTCAAACACCTTGATAAAACTAACCGTAGCCTCTGGCGAGATGTTGAAAATGCCACGAATGCTGGGAGAGCCCTATGCAAGACTATGAATGACAATATTGTCTCCATTGTAAATTATAATAAGGCAATCATGCATCAAGTTCGAAAAGAATATGATCAAGACATTGTCACTACTGTCCACGCAAACTCTCAGAAAGTAGAAGAGCATCTACAATGGATCAAACAAACTTGGGCCAATTAGTTCAAGCCAAAGGAGACCAAGGAAGAAAAGGCAGCTCGTCTCAAACGTGAAGCAAATCTTGCACTAGCTGCTAGATATGAAGCAATGGCAGCAGTTGAGGCCAAAGATGAACGAGCTAGAGCTTCAAAGAACGAGCCATAGCCAGCAAACAACGTGCAGAAGAGAAGAAAAAGTTCAAGAAGTTTATGGATGACTAGTAGATGTCTTTTTTATGTTTACAAAAGGGGAGAAGGTACATGTAAAGGTAAAGTGTGAGAAAGAGAGTGAAAGGGGAGAAAGAAGATAGAAAACATTTCGTTAAGTTTTTTTTAAGGAGAAGATGTAATGGTTTAAACATACATTCCCTCTGTTGTTGTGTTTTTGATGATTTTTTTTGTTTAATGGTTTAAATTGTTCGCTTATGAATGATTGTTGAATATTTTTGGCTATATGTAAATTGTTTTTAATGAATGTTTATATCTATGTGTTTGTGCAATCTTGTTCATACATGTGTTTGGATTGTGTTTAAAAAATCACTTTGCACATATTGGTTGCGTTGCAGAAGTTTATTAAACTCAAATTTTGTTTTGAGATATTATTGCCAATCAGATTAAAACTGTATGCTATCATGCTGTTTAAATGCTTAACTTTTATGAATGCATATTCTGTTTAAGACATATTGATAATGGGAGAACTTTTGTTGAAAAATATTTTTAAATATTTTCTAAAAAATGTTGAAATTATTGTAATCATCAAAAAATGAGAGATTGTTAGCCCAAGGGTTTTTTATTTTTTATTTTGATGATTTTCATAATTTATTTTCTAAGAATAAATATATTTAAAAGGATAATATTTTATATTTTCAAAATAAAAGTGTTAACACATTTTGAACATTTGAGTTGACACATTTAGCGAAAAGCAATAATTCATCCCTCAAAAGGATTAAACCACTTACTATTCTTGAATGAGAATATTTTGTGTTAAATCTAATTAAAAGCTAAGTCAAACACTTTTAAGGTAAAAAATACTTGAAGAATATATTAAGTGTGTCAACACATTTGAACAAATGGTTTGACACCTTAACTGTTTTATGAAGTTGCCTTCAAGTATCAAAACTTAGTGTCGAAACAAATAAGTTTTATGTCAACACAAAATAGCCGAAGCTCTCAGGACTCAAAATGAGTCGACACAAATTAAATTTGTGTCGACACAAAAGTGTTTCTCACTTTTGGTATCCAAAAATTTGGGTTGACACAAATGGAATATGTGTCGACACAAAAAAATCGAGGCCACCTATAGATTTCAGGTGTCGACACAAAATAGAAGATGAGTCGACACAAAAGTCTCAAGCCCACCTTAAGAATTTTGGTGTCGACACGAAAGTCCAAAAGTGTCGTCACAAATATTCCGAGGGTTCCTGCAGAATTTAGTGTCGACACCAAAGAAGACTTGAGTCGACACAAAGTGCCTCTTCTCGGATCCTGAAGTTCAAATGAGTTGACACTAGATCCAAATGTGTCGACACCGTTGTGTTGGTGAGAAAGCTTGTAGAAATTGTGTCGGTCCCTCAAAAGAATTGTGTCGACCCAACCACTTAAAGGACTTGTCCTAGATATTTTGTGTCGACACCTAAGGTATTTGTGTCGACATCTGCGACGCAGATTCAAATTCACAGCAAATTTCAACAGTTGAATTTTTGACATTTATTGCTTTCACCTACCTCCAACGGTCATGAATACACAAGAGCTTATATAAGGAATAACTTTTCAGCATTTATTCTTTCTGGAGACTTACAATCACTATTCTATTGTTTGAATCAAACTCAGAATTCTCAAGCCCTCATTTATTGCTAAACTCCAGCTCTTGTTTCTCATCTCTCTTTACCTTCTCATTTATTATAAATCTTTTTCTGTAAAGAGAGTGAGTGTTCCTTATTAATTCCATCATTTATTGTATTCAATGGTGAGTCACCCTTTTTTCTTTTAGTGAGTGAGTAAATTTTATTAAAGAAGAGATCAAGAGAGGTTAGAACAAAATAGGGACTTATTTTCATCGGATCTTCTTGAAGATGAAATAGGTTTTTGAATGTGCTCGTAAACATTCGTTTACTCAAATAAAATCTTGAAATTGTAAAGAGTTGGAATGCGCCCATGAAGCATTTTATATAGTGAAAATACTCAAGAAAAAACTTTAAGAGTGGACGTAGGCTTGGAAGAACCCGAATCACTATAAATCTTTGGTGTCTGGTTCAATCTCTCTATTCCTAATCTCTTTAATATTTGTATCGCTTTAATATTTGATTATCTTGTTTTATTTAATTGCAATATTAAAAAGTTTTTGAAAAATTTATTAAATTTATTATTTAATTTTTAAGACCCAATTCATCCCCTTCTTGGGTTGCTTAGAACTAACAAATAGTATTAATATATATTCTTATTTTTAAGTCTAATAAAAAGATTCTACAAATTAATGTTGTAACATAGCTTTTTCTTAGAGAAGTTTCGAGATAAATTAATTTTCTTTAATTGTCATATGTTATTTGAGTTTGTATTAATTTTAACTATTGTAAATTGAATTTGTCTTCGTTATTTGTATAGTTTTATTTGCAGTGCTGTTAATAATGTTATTTTTTATTACATGTATTGTTATGTTTCTTTACTTTTTAAATATAAATAATTATTTATTTGCATGTACTATTAGTTATGTGTAAATAATATTTTATAAACTTTTAAAATGACATTTAATTACATCGATTACATTGTAATTGCATATTTGATTTACAAACTATTATGATATAGTTCAACATTAAAACAAAACACTTCATTAGGATGATAATATATCTTAGTCTTATATACTTTATAGTAGAACTATTAATAGCTTATCGTTACATTACTAAGAGAGTGCTTTAAAATATAACTCACTGGGTGTATAGTAATTAAAATATATTGTACTTTTTCTTAAATAGCCTTATTCTCTATGATGTTTTTTCTTGTACAAAATGGATTATTGTAATGAGCATTAATATATAATTGTGACGTCACATAGTTCAAATAACATTTATAGCGACAAAAAAACTATATTTGCCAAAAAGACAAAAACAAACTATTCAAGTAAACTAAAGCATACCAAAAAGTGAAAATATTACACCCTCATAGGAAAATGAAGTGCAAAGGTAAAAGGTCCTTAATACAATATTCCAAAAAAGGAGAGGCTAAGATGCCCAAAAAGAAAACTACAAAAGGGCTCAAGTGAGTCAGGGTTCCACAAATTCCTTTGCCTAAGCGACAACGGTCTCGTCCAGCTCATCAAAATCTTGCATGAAACACTATGAGCTATGATGCCAAGTAAAAATAGATATATATGCAAGTGTTTTGAAGAACAAGATGTTAAATAGTTTGCCAAGTACCAAGAAAGGATATACATGATAAGCTTTATGATGATGGTTCCTTTAATTTTATTAAGGTTGATTAAACTATGTTATATTATGTCCTTATAACTATAAGAACCATCTTAACCCTAATCAACAAGTATGGACCACGTCTATCGATCAAAAAGTGCTCCTTCAACCTCGGTGATGTCTATCTTAGTTGAATTAAGTATCCCACAAGGACATCCAAAGGACAAGGGCGGATATTATTAAGATTGTATACTAAAAATCATTCATTGAGATTTTCGTATTGATTTTATTTTTTAATAAAATCTATTTTTTTATTTTAATGAGAATCTGTATGAGTAATGAGTGCGTTACATTTTTTATTTAATATTGTGCATGGATATCTTTTATTTTACATAGTAGTTAATTTGTTATGTAGAGTTTGGTTTACACACATAAAATTAGATTATCGGTTATTATAGAAAATAAGTTTTTGATTCACATCTTATACGAAATTGGACACATAATTGGTACAACTGTAGCACAATATTTTAGTAGATCTGTCTTGATTACAGGTAGTGATATAGTTCCAATTATAGTTTCGACTAATTGTGCTAATACATTTTGTGTATATTGAAGCAGACCGCGCTGGGGTAATTATTTTTCTACTGACTATATAAAATAATTCACACGCCGTAGTTATTATGAGTGCTTATGTTCTTAATCCTGAAATAGTTATTAGATACGTATATTTAGTGTTCGTTATTTTGATTCATTAGAGGGTGCGATCTTTTATGGGTCAATATTCTTGGTGAATTAGATAACGACATTACGTATATGGTGGATATTAATTATTGACAGAATCTACCTCCTGGGATAGAGAATGATGATATCTCCTTAAGAAAGTTTATAAATTTTTTGATTATGTCAAACCCTACAGATAGATTTTATAATTCGACATATCAATTAAGTTAAGCGAAATATCTTAAAAAATTATGAAAAATATCGATTAAATATAATTGTTAATAATTTAATTTAATTGACGCGTATCTATAATTTTAACGTAAGGAGAACAATAAGTATTTAATAACAGGAGCTCGAAAGTTCAATTTTGAAAATAAGGTCGAGAGTGCAATTACGATTCTTTAGTAGTATAAATTGTAATTTATATTCTTAAAAAATTGCTTTAATCTTGAAGTAAAATTTTCTAATTACATAAGAAACTCGTATCTTATTTACTCCTTAAATCCGTGTTGTAGCATATATATATGCCAATATAACCCTAGCCACTAGTACGCGTGTCATAGATATCATTTAGTCTTTTAGGAATTTCCATATATTGTGAGAATCAGAGAAAAAGAGAGGCAGCCAAATAGAGTTTGGAACTTGAAGGATGGATCGTACTCTGTCTGGTCCGCGAATCCTCCATTTTCACCAAAAAACTCTCTTTCGCTATCTGGCATAAAACGTTATGAGTTGCGATGCCCATAAGAAACTCAAAAACCCTACCTTTCTAATATCAATAACTCTAACATGGTTTTCCAAATAATTTGCACAGCAAGGTAGTAATAGCATATCAATATGACATTTTATAAGTATCAGGTAATTTGTAACAATGCATTAATAAAAATGCATCGTGCATGCAACCATTCTGACCATAATGACAACCGAAGACTGATCCACCGAGGATCCACAAGATTTAGACCTCTTTGAAAATTGAACATTAAAACCATCACGATTGACCCCTCATTGTGAAATAATGACCGTAATGCCCAGTTTTATACCCGATTGTTTTATCCAAGATCACAACAGTTTGGGTTAAGTCAGCCTGATTAGGCTAATCTCCGACCGCCCACCTAAAGATTGAGTGATGCCTTCGCCAGCGTTAAACCAAAGTCTAGGATATCATGATTTCTAGAAATTTAAAAGGAACATCCCCTTATTCATTGTAGTATAGCCCTATTACATTCTCATATGTTATGTTCCTGTTCACCAGCGCTCCCAACCACGACGGTATTCAATGAGCATTCGTCACAAGATGGGGTACGACTCATGGCATAGCATGGCCAAAAATGTAAATGGTTCAACCATAAGTCGAAAATGCAACTACACATGGAATCGAACTATGCATGTACCAATACACGACATATGATAAACTATGACAATTCCCTTGAGACATTTTCACAAATATAATAACAATATAAGCTTTTACTTTGTTGAAGATATGCAACCATAGCCTATAAACACAAGTAGTGTAGAGACCGGGTATGTTTTAATTAATTTTATTTATTTGAATTACTTGTATTATTTAAAGTTTTTCTAATTATTTAAACTGGGTGAAATTGTGGTTCTAATTGACATGTGTTATATATATTTTTTGTGAACGAGGACTTGGGAAATTTAATTCGGGGATATTTTTAAATTTCGATAAATTTTAAAAATATAACTTTCTAAATTATTTTGAATCCAAAATATTAATTTTTCTGTATATTGGAGATTGTTTCATGGTTTAACTGCCTGTTGAGAATTCAATGGCATTTTGGTAATTTTGGCAAAAATTGGTGGCTTAAGTTGGGGTGTAGCTTCTAGAAAAAGCTTTGTGTGCCCAAACCCAATTTCTCTTCCCCACCGGGCAGCCCCTTCTTTCCTAATTCTTCTTTCTCTTTTAGCTTCATGAGAGAGAGAGAGAGAGAGAGAGAGAGAGAGAGAGAGAGAGAGAGAGAGCTCAATCCCTTCCACCATTCTTTTTAAAAATTGATAGCCTTAGGAATGGAGTTAGGCAAAATCACCAAGACAAAGATTGTTGCCCTCAACGAGAGTTACGCACACAACCAAGCGGATCATGAATTTGGCGAGTTCGACTTTCTCGCGGGAGTAAAATTTTTGAAATTTTTTGACTTTAGAGGTAGAATTCTTGACTAAGCTTGAATATTTGTGATCTATGCTATAGATTTACTTTATTTTATTTGTGTTGTCTTAAATTTTAGAGATTTTAACTTAAAATCCTAACTTCTTGGAAATCATGGATGAATCGAAATGGTTCTTGAGTATATTTGGGAATTAATGGAGTTAATTTATGTGAAAAACAAGTTATTACATGTTCTATTGATGAATCATGGAATTTATGAAGTTTGATGGAAACCCTAGATAAATTGAGAAGTTATAAATGGGTTTAATGAGGATGGCTTGTGATTGGAGCAATTTATGATAATATTGAATCATTTACGTAAATTGGGAATTGTTAGATGAGCTAACCATTAGGATTTGTTGTTTTTGGATTAAATTTAGTTAATGGGATTATTTGATTATGGTATGTGGATTAGAGGTGGTTTAATTAAAGTACTGAGATAACGTGTGGAATTAGTTTGGGTTTGATTAACTCTACAGTAAAAATTAAAAAACTTACGTAAGATTACGTGCCAAACCCATCGGGTTAATCCTTATAAAAGTGTGCACGGTTCCCACATGAAATCGTAAAGGAGTGCAGTTGTTGGGGTAAATTATAAAACCTTTGGTTTCATAATGGGTCTTGAGTAGCCAGATCGAGGGTAACTGCACGAGAGCTTATAATAGCTGCCTAGAGTCAGTAGCTAATTGAAACTATTGGCTTATGATTGTTGATATATTATGGAGAACTTGAATTGTTGAGATACTATGAAACACATGAGAATTTGAGATATTATGATCAAATGTGAACTCTTCTTATATTGTCTGAAATTTGAATCAACAAGGACTTGTTGAGATTTTTGAGAGAAAACCTAGTTATGTGAGACCTTTGCTTTCTTTAAAAATTTGTTAAGGTTCCTTTGAACATCTACATAGAAACTTCTATATAAATGTTATCACGTTCACATAACCACTGTTGCATATTACACTCTTATTCACGGTTAGTCAAATTTCCTATGAGTTTCGGTTCATGCTGTTTATTTGACCATTTTTCAGGTGATGGTGAAAGATCCATGCCTTGATGTTGGATTGGCATTTTTTTTTTCGAATGTTTCGTTTGGGATATTTTGAAGTCATGAGTCTATTGTGTGTTTTGGTTATTAATGGGAACAATGTGCATCCACGTTGGAAGATTAGATTTTGTAACTAAGCTTAATACTTGTGATTTTATGATTTTAGTTGGAAGGTTAAGAAGAATTATGAAATTGTATATCCTTGGGATGAATGTAATTATGTAAGAAACTTATGGGATGAGTTTTGGGACATTCTTTCATAGTTTAAAGTTGTTTTTATTTGTGTTTTATACCATAGAATTCTTCCCTTTTCAAGAAGATTTTAGTTGGACATTAGAATTGTAAAACCTGAATTTTTCTAGTTTAATCGCGAGTAAAGAACTGTTTGAGCGGTGTGGGGTTCACTCGAATGGTCTATTAACGAAATTTTTAGGGTTATTCTCGGCTAGTTGGCTGCTCGAGTAGTGGCTAATCCGCTTGAGCGGACTCACCTATGATGGTTTCCAAATTATGTTTTCTTTAATTAAAGTCTATTTTCATATGGGTTCGTTCCGAGATCCTTTTATGATAAAATGAAGCCTTTGGGAGTTTTCATTTCTATAGTTTAGCTCCTTTTTTTATAATTATTTTTATTCAAATAATTTCTAATGGAGATTTGGAATATAAAATTGAGTTTTCATAAAGTTTTTCTTTAAGGTGGGCCTTTCTTAGTGGGTCTTTATGGGTGGTTTATGTGCCTCAGGTTTGGGAGCGTGACAGATTGGTATCAGAAGTTTAGTTTCGAATACTTAGGAGCAATGGGACATGAATGCATCGTGATATGTGCAAAGTTTTGGTGTTGTGTGTTATGTGCATATGTTAACATGCTTTGTGTATTATGTGTTATGTGTTATGCGTGAATATGGAGGTTGGACTTTGGGATGACGTGTCTTGTCATTGGACAACCGACTAAATAATTTAGGATTTGATTTAGAAGGATATTTGGCCAACGTCATTTCTAATGAGAGATCCGAATGAGTTGTCCGGATTGATATTTCATTCTATGTGTACTCTGCATATGCGTGGTATGTGTTTATGTGGTTATAAATTGTTAAGTAAGGTTTAAAAGTGGAAGTGTGACATGCCTAAAATTTTGTGTGTTAATATTCCATTTTATTCACTTATGTGGAACATGTTACCGAGATGAGGCCATGGTCGTAGTCATTGTAGGGGAAGAGAGAATGCGCAAGTTCCTGAGGTTAGTAAAACTGATGCCCCACAGGAACTAGTAGGTGTAAACACCCCAATTTGACCAAGTCGAATCTTAAGCACCCGTCTCGAATGCGCTCCAATGAAAAAAATATGAGAATCATGCTAAAAGATACTCTCAAGTAAGAAAAATCACGAATATGCTCAAAACCCAAAAATCCTAAAAAAACTGTCACGCCCCAAAACTCAGAGTAACGTGAAAATCCACCAAACACCAGTTTTTATGAAAATATAGGTTCTCATATATTCAAAACCGCCTGTTGAAAATAATAGAATACCCAACAAAAGATATCTCTCATAAACAAAGGCATACAGTTCTAACATGCATACATTATATCGCCTTATGGCGTACAAAACTTGTCTTTAGGAACATGCATACCAAAAAGGAAAACTATTACAGTCTTCCATCATCCGTCAGTACGGGCATCACTAGATCTACACAAGATCACCATCCACATCATCACCTGAAAAAGATTTTATATAGAAAATCCCACCTGTGAGCCGAAATCTAATAGAACAGACAACAAATCTGTAAAGCAGAAAATATGCAATCATATAGAGTGGGAGCGTACTCAACCACAAGCCAAAAATGTTCTACGTCATAAAACTACAAGTTTCCCAAAAACCTCCAAAACAGTTTTTCTTTCACAACTAAGTATCTAAACAATGTAAAACACATTTTACAGTTGAAGGAAAACAGTAACCAAAACATCATTTCCTGACGAAATGTGCCATCGTGGAAAATAAAAAGAATATGATCCTATGTACTGACTCCGTCACAAGATAGAGGTATCAACGATAAATCCCTTCCAGTATCTAATCCCTATACATCATGGGACCGGTTAGATACACACAGGTTCTATACAGAGCACCACAACGTAAAGCTTAATTTACGGGCGACAATCCGAGAGAACTAAGCACCATACCGTCTCAATTTGTGGGGACTAACCTGAAGGACCTGAGTACCTACGCTGCGCACGTTTCTGGACTTACACCGAGAGCAACTCGTGCCAAATACACGTCATTCTAGTACATTTACATAATCTTCTAAAAATAGCACCGTAGCTCAACTCCGAAAATATTTCCTTAAAACAATACATTATACATGTATATAGATCCATCCATCAACATGGAGATCAAAAAAATATTTTCAAAATATTTTTTCTCGTTTTCAATAAAACGCTTCAAAACCTTAGACTCAACCCGGAAGGCGAGCTCCAAACCTCCTAAACATAAAATGTCAAGATTTCATCGAAAATCCTCATTTTTCACCGTTTTCAAGAAAACTCTTTGAAAACCACATTACCACACGTCATACAGTACTCTAAGCTAAGAAAAGCTAATAACATACTTTCTATTAGAAAAAAAGGCTTAAACAGAAAACATGACATTTGATACATTTTCTATCAGGTGAAAACACATATAATTACATATAATACCCTCATAACAGCAGTAGGTCTAGAATCCTACCTCGTTGGGTCAAAATTCGATGCCTCAAAAATCGTATCTCGTCGGAACGAGAATCTGACCGGATGAGCGCGAAGCTAACAACGTAGATAGCAAGGATCCACAAGTTGATCGTCAAAAACTAGGCTCAGGCGGGTCAAATATGTAGAGAGAAGGCAGAGAGAATGGAAGAAACAAATATTTTCCAAACCTTTTAGGGGCTGAAATACTTATAAGCTCGCCAAAAAGGCAGTTCGGTCGAATGAAGAGGCCACTTCAGTCGACTGAAACTCCTCAAAAAATGTGAACTGCCACAGTTCAGTCGACCGAACCCCCTTGGTTCAGTCAATCGAACTCAAGAAAACTGGTTCAGTCGACCGAACATAGCAGCCCAGTCGAACGAACCCCAGGGTTCGAGCCTACTGGTTTTTTGTCTCTGTTTTGCAATCTAAGGCCAACCAAACAAGCCTAAATAAGGTCTGAGAAAGCATAAAACACATCTACATGCTATTCTACAACTCCAAAACATAAACCATGCATCGATGATATATACCATGAAGAAAAACACGTCATCATTTACATATATCAAAAATAAAAATGTTCAAGGTCTCACAACTCTCCTTCCCGTAAGGAATTTTGCCCCCGAAATTTACTACAAGGTCACGAGGTAAACAGGTCTGGGTATCTAGCACGCATTCCAGACTCAAGCTCCCAAGTCGCTTCCTCAACCCCATGATGAAGCCACTGAACCTTGACATACGCAATCGGTCTCCCCCGCAACACCTATTCCTTTGTATCTAGGATATGCACAGGACGCTCCTCGTATGTCACATTCTCATCAACTCGCAACTCAGTCCAATCTTACACACGAGATGGATCCAACTCATACCTCCGAAGCATAGAAACGTGAAAGACGTTGTACACAGATGCTAACTGAGGCGGCAAAGCCAGACGGTATGCTACCATCCCAATCTTTTCCAAGATCTCGAACGGACTAATAAAACGAGGTGATAGCTTCCCGCGACGACCAAATCTCATCAATCCTCTGCGAGGCGAAACCTTTAAAAACATATGATCCCTCACGGCAAACTATAACTGTCTCTTTCTTCGATCAGCATAACTTTTCTAGCGGCTCTAAGCTGTCACCAGACGCTGACGAATCACTGTAATCACCTTCGTCGTTTCCCGGACTAGATCGGGTCCCAAAATAGCGGTCTCACCCACCTCTACCCAACACACTGGCGATCTACACAGCCTATCATATAGAGCCTCATACGGTGCCATCCCAATACTGGACTGATTGCTGTTGCTGTATGCAAACTCTGCAAATGATAAATGATCCTCCTAAGAACGCTGAAAGTCAAGCACGCACGCTCTCAACATGTCCTCCAAATTTTGAATAGTCCTATCAGACTCGCCGTCGGTCTGAGGATGAAAAGTTGTACTAAAAGTCAAGCTCGTCCCCAAAGCTACCCGAAGACTCTGCCAAAAAATGCAATGTAAAGCGCGGGTCTCAATCAGAGACAATAGTCGCAGGTACTTCATGTAGTCGGACTATCTCATGAACATACATCCTACCCAATCTGTCCACTGAATCTCTCAGTCGAATGGGAAGAAAATGTGCTGACTTTGTCAGCCTATCCACTATAACCCAAATAGTATCGTGCCCCTTTGGCGAGCGTGGAAGTCCTGAAACAAAATCCATAGTGACATTCTCCCACTTCCACTCAGATACAGGCAATGGCTGCAACAATCCTGCAGGTCTCTGGTGTTCTACCTTTACTTGCTGACAAGTAAAGCATCGAGAAACGAATCGAATCACATCCCTCATCATCCCCGTCCCCCAGAACTGACGACGCAAGTCATGATACATCTTCGTGTCTCCCGGATGCACCGCAAGACGTGAATGATGAAACTCATGTAGCACCTCAGCACGGCACGACTCTGGCACAAACAGACGCCTGGTCAACCTCAGACTCTGGTCTGAACTCACCTCCCATCCTGATATGTCTGTCCCACTAGTAATGTGGTCCCGTATCATCTGAGCCTCCTGACCAGTCTATTGAGCCTCTAACACGCGTGCAACTAATGCAGGCTGTGAAGCTACAGAACATAAAGTCGCACCTTCCCCTGTCTCCCTGAGACACATATAAAATTTCCCAACAGCCCAGAGCATGTCCCATTCCCGTACAGCCACAGAAGCTAACAAACCATGAGATCTCCTGTTGAGCGCATCAGCTACGATATTTGCCTTTCCCGGGTGGTACTGCAAATCAAAGTCATAGTCTCCCAACAACTCCATCCATCGCCTTTGGTGAAGATTCAGGTCTTTCTGTGAAAACAAGTATTTTAAACTCTTGTGATCAGAGAAAACCTTGAAATTCTCACTAAATAGATAATACCTCCATGTCTTCGAAGCGAAGACCACGGCTTCTAACTCAAGATCATGAGTCGGGTAATTTCGCTCGTGTGTCTTCAGCTGTCGCGAGCTGTAACCTACAACCTTGCCTCTTTGCATCAACACACAACCCAAACCATCAAGCAACGCATCACAGTACACTGTATACCCCAGACCTCGCTCAGGAATAATCAACACTGGCGCACTGGTCAATCTCCTCTTCAGCTCCTGGAAAGCTGACTCATAGGAATCACTCCATGCAAAACTGACTCCCTTCCGCGGCAGACGTGTCGTTGATGCTGCAAGCCTAGAGAAGTCCTTCACGAACCACCGATAATAACCCGCTAGACCCAAAAAACTGTGGATCTCAAAAACGTTCTCCGATCGCTGCCAATCCATCACTACATCAGTCTTTGTCGAGTCCACTGATACCCCATCCTTCGACACCACGTGTCTAAGAAATCTCACCTCTGTCATCTAGAACTCACACTTCTCGAACTTTTCATACAAGTGATGTTCTCTTAGAAGCTACAAGACGACGTGCAGATGTTCCTCATGCATCTCCCTCGTGGGTGAATAAACCAGAATATCGTCCACGAACACGACCACAAAATTATCCAGGTAGGTGTGAAAGATACGGTTCATCAGACCTATAAAAGTTGCAGGGGCATTCGTCAGACCAAACGGCATAACTAGAAACTCGTAGTGACCGTAGTGAGTCCGAAAGGCAGTCTTTGCTATGTCCTCGTCCCTAATTCGTAGCTGATGATACCCTGACCTCAAGTCAATCCTCGAAAAGCAGCGCGATCCCCTCAACTGATCAAACAGGTCATCAATCCTACGCATAGGATATTTGTTCTTCATTGTCACCTGGTTCAGCTTTCTGTAGTCTATACATAGTCTCAACGACCCATCCTTCTTCTTCACGAACAAAGCTGGTGCTCCCCACGACGATATACTCGGTCGTACAAACCCTTTGTTTAGCAACTCCTGCACCTTAAGTTCTCACAACTCAGCAGGTGCAAAGTGATATGATGGCATAGAGATAGGAGCAGTTCCTGAAACAAGATCAATGGAGAACTCCACATCACGGCTCGGTAGCAACTCAAACAGATCGTCAGGAAAGACGTCCAGATAGTCACACACCACAGGGGGTAACTCCTCTCGAACCTCATCTGGCACATCCAATATGAGAGTAGAAAAGAGAGAACCCAAGTTCCCTCGAACTCGCGCGGCATCTGGAACAGACACCAAGCCCTCATCCCGATCACCCACAAAATAGAAGCAGCCACCCTCTGGTGTACAGATCGACACTCTCCATCGGTCAAAATCTATATAGGCAAGGTAGGTAGTGAGCCAGTCCATCCCTAGGATGACATCAAATGTGGTCATGTCTACAATGATAAAATCAAACTCTAAACAACGACCGACGACCTCCAGCACGCAGGGTCTACAAACAAGGCTCAGCGTCACACTCCCACTAACTGGGGTCTCCATACACAAGGTACTACCTAACCAGTCCATTTCCAATCCCAATGTATACATAAATGAAGAGGATATAAACGAATGTGATGCTCCCGTTTCTATAAGAACACTAGCCCATGATCTAAAGACTAGAAGAGTACCTCTGATCATGGCTGGAATAACTGCTGCATCAGGCGTAATTGGTGCTTTGGAAGCACTGTCATCCGCAAGAACATAAGCTCTGGCTTGTGGCAGCCTGGTCTGTTCACCGTAACCCTGAGTCGATGGCTGCCTCACTGATTGAGACGAAGCACCTCCTTCTGCAAACCTAGAAGTCTGAGCCCTAGGCTGTTGCGGAGCCTGTCTTCTCTGTACAGACGAAGCAACTGATGCTCCTCTCGCATCCTGGACATTCCCCTCTCTGGGACACAGTCTACGAAAGTGCCTAGACTGGCCACGCCCGAAACAGATAGGTGGGTCCCTTGCTTGTGACTGGACGGGCACTGAACTCTGAGCCTGGCCCTTCTGCTGGCACTCTACTGTATGATGTCCCGACTGTCCACAGCGATAATAGATCAACCCTCTCTACTCTGGCATTCCTGTCGAGGCCACTAAAAGTGTAGGTGCAAACAACTTCGGCTGATAAGATCCAGCAAAATGAGAACTAGGTCCAGACGACCTCTAACGCTTGTTCCTACGCCCTTGAGACTGTGTATCTCCACTGCCCTGCTAGTTCTTACCCTCTTTGATCCTGCGGCTATCTGCCAACGAGTTCTCTACCCGGATAGCTGCTTTCACCCGCTTGATGTACACCTCCACATCTAGAGCTACAACCCTATCCTTGATAGCAAGTCGAAGTCCCCTCTCAAACCTTTGAGTACGCAACTCCTCTATCTATACCATCTCTTGTGCAAATCGTGACAGATTCGCAAACTTGGCCTCATACTGGACCACAGACAGATTCCCCTGAACTAGGGAGAGGAACTCCTCTCGGTAAGTATCTCTCGAAGATCTCGAAAAATACTTCTCTAAGAAGACTTTCGTTAAAGTAGCCCACGTCTCATCCACAGTAGTCTTGGCGAACTTCCACCACTCTCTAGCATCTTCCCGCAGTTGGAATGTCGCGGTCACTTCTAACCACTCAAAGATAGTCGTGGTCACTTCTAACAACTTAGTAGCCACCTTTGGGTCTCACTCCCCAGCAAAGGTTAGAGGATTCAACCGCCGAAACTCTCGCATGGCCACAGAAGCCCTTGGCTCAGGAACCCGTACACTAGCCTTGGTTGCTTCTGCCATAGCTCGCATAGTGGCAAGCATCTCCTGGACAACGTCAGCACCGCTCACTGTTCCTGTGGGGCATAAACGTCTCCCTCCTCTGAAACCTGAACATAAGCGCAACCTCGGCCACGGCCTCGGCCACGACCCCTTCCCTGCACTCCCCACGTGGACATAATTCTACAGGAATCAATATAAATAGGATAAGCTTTCCTACAACATACTACTACGAAATATAAACACATAATCATGATATCACATAGCCACATAAAATTATGCAAACACATCTCACATACCGAGGAGAACTAACAAGACCGACGCGCCAATTTGGATAACGTATTCAGATTCCTTGCTAGAATACACGTCGACCAAACAGGCGTCTAACTTGGCTTCCAAATATGTTTAACCAAACGCCCGAAGACAAGACTAGTCGATCCTGAGATTCAACCTCCATATACACGTATACACAATGATCATGCTCAGAAAGCTATTAACATGTTAGAAACCAACGTTTAAACGCATACAAGCAAGCATATACAATCAAGCTCACCAGGTGATAAACTCTCTTTCCACGGCTTTTAGGTATTCGAACCCAGAGCTCTAATACCAAGTTGTCATGCCCCAAAATCCAGGGTCACGTGAAAATCTACCAAACACCAATTTTTATAAAAATACAAATTTTCATATATTCAAAACCTCCTATTGAAAACAATACAATACCAAACAAAAGATATCTCTTATAAACAAAGGCATATAGTTCCAATATGCGTACATCATATCGCCTTCTGGCATACAAAACTTGCTTTCAAGAACAGGCATACCAAAAAGAAAAACTACTACAATCTTCTATCATCCATCATCACAAGCATCACTAGATCTACATGAGATCATCATCCACATCATTACCTGAAAAAGGTTTTATACAAAAAATCTCACCCGTGAGCCGAAGCCCAATACAACAGGCAGCAAAGCTGCAAAACAGGAATTATACAATCATATAGAGTGGAAGTATACTCAACCACAAACTAAAAAGGTTTTACGTCATAAAATTTCAAGTTTCTCACAAACCTCCAAAATAAATTTCTCTTCACAACTAAACATCTAAACAACGCAAAACACATTTTACAGTTGAAGGAAATCAGTAACCAAAATATCGTTCTCTCACAGAATGTACTATCATGGAAAAGAAGAAGAATCTGATCCTATGTACCGACTCCGTCACACAATAGAGGTATCAACGATAGACCCTTGTCTAGTATCTAATCCCCATACATCATGGGACCGGTTAGATACACACAGGTTCTATACGGAGCACCACAACGTAAAGCTTAATTTACGGGCGACAACCCGAAAGAACTAAGCACCCAACTGCCTCAATTTACAGGGATTAACCCGAAGGACCTGAGTACCTACGCTGCGCACGTTTCTGGACTTACACCGAGGGCAACTTGTGCCAAATACACGTCATTCCGGTACATGTAGATAATCTTCTAAAAATAGTATCGTAGCTCAACTACGAAAATATTTTCTCAAAATAATACATTATACATGTATATAGATCCATCCATCAACATGGAAATCAACAAAATATTTTCAAAATATTTTTTTCTATTTTTAACAAAATGCTTCAAAACCTGAGACTCAACTCCGAAGGCGAGCTCCAAACCTCCAAAACATAAAATGTCGAGATTTCATCAAAAACCCTCATTTTCTACCATTTTCAAGAAAACCCTTTAAAAACCACATTACCACATGTCATACAATACTATAAGCCAAGAAAAGCTAACAACATGCTTTCTATCAGAAAAACAAGACTTAAACAAAAAATATGACATTTGATGCATTTTCTACCCAGTAAAAATACGTATAATTACATATAATACCCCCATAACAGCAGTATGTCTAGAATCCTACCTCGTTGGATCAAACCCCGACGCCTCAAAAATCAGACCTCGTCAGAACGAGAATCTGATCGGATGAGCGCGAAGCTAACAGCGTAGATAGCGAGGATCCACAAGCTGATCGTCAAAAATTAGGCTCATACGGGTCAAATATGTAGAGAGAAGGCAGAGAGAATGGAAGAAACAAACATTTTCCAAATGTTCCAGGGGATGGAATACTTATAAGCTTCCCAAAAAGGCAGTTCAGTCGATTGAAGAGGCCACTTCAATCGACTGAAGCTCCTCGAAAAACGTGGATAGCCACAGTTCAGTTGACCGAACCCCCCTAGTTCAGTCGATCGAAATCAAGAAAACTGGTTCAGTCGACCGAACATAGCAGCCCAATCGACCGAACCCCAGGGTTTGAACCTACTGGTTTTTGGTCTCGATTTTGTATTCTAAGGCCAACCAAACAAGCCTAAACAAGGTCCGAAAAAGTATAAAACACATTTACATGCTGTTCTACAACTCTAAAATAGAAATCATGCATCGATAATATATAACATAAAGGAAAACACGTCATCATTTACATATATCAAAAATAAAAAGGTGCAGGGTCTCACAAAAACCTTCAAGCCGTGACATTCGCATCCACACGGCCACCACTTTTTTGAAAACTCTAGAACAGGTCGTGTCCTTACTCTCACGGCTATAACCTTTTTCGAAAAT
Source organism: Heliamphora exappendiculata (assembly GCA_034768845.1). Classification (NCBI taxonomy): domain Eukaryota; kingdom Viridiplantae; phylum Streptophyta; class Magnoliopsida; order Ericales; family Sarraceniaceae; genus Heliamphora; species Heliamphora exappendiculata. The sequence continues at coordinate 21,928 of JAOTRH010446668.1, forward strand.
CTTAAACCAAGCCGTGACTTCCTTTGTCACGTCCGTTGCGTTTTTATTCCGATCATGATTTTTGAAAGTCACAGCTGTCCTTTTCACCACCATAAAGATAATGCCCTACACTGTACAAAAGAAAAAAAGTAATGTCTGTCAGTATTATCCCCTTTTGGACAGGTGGCGGCATCCCATAAGGGGTCTGTGTTACTCGTCTTGCCTCTAAATAAGCGTCCATTTGCACATAAAATAGAGAGAGAAATTCCTGGAGGCCCTAACTCTATCAAAATATTCTCCCATTCGATATTCTCCCATCCATCCTATACTTCTCGAGTCTCGTTCGAGTTCTTTCTTGCCTCGGAAGAGTTCTTGGAGCACATATATTGGCTTTGAGGTATCGTTTTCTCACCACCGGGAGGCCATTCGAGATGGATATTCATACGAATCAACCTTAGGATCTCACGACTCTTCTTAAACCCTCATCTTCTTCCCATAAGGGTGTCGCAGATAAAGTTTTCATTGTTTTATTGCTTGTTTATCGTTCATTTCAACATAAATATTTATTTTCTCCAAGCATTTCATTATTAGCAGCGTATTCATTCCCCTTTGTTTCATATATTTATAGTTATTTATATTCTATTTCGATGCTCACAAGAACACTGAATACATTCAAAGTTTTCTGAGGTTATGAAACATGATGGCCGCGACCTTCTTATGTCACGGCCATATGTTTTGTTAAATTCACAGTCACAGTCATGCACCTTTTATAAAAGCCTGTACATTTATGTCTCTTTATATTCATAGCTGTAATATCCTGTTGTAATGATTGTGAGCTTGTTTTAAGGCCAGAAATACAAAAACCCTCTTTAAAACTCTATGTTCTCTGTTTATTTCAAGTTTTTCCATCCTTTTATTGCTCTATTAAGTTTCCTGTTGGATAATGGATAACAGATCTTTCTTAGACCAAATGGGTTATGATCTTCATTCTATGTATCTCAATTTCTATATATTATGAGATTATGCAACTATAATGGCAGCGTGTTTTGTTTTGTTTTCTTATTACGGCCATGACATCCTTTGGTTAAGGTCGTGAGGTTTTGTAAGGCTAATGGAAAGGTGTTTGAAGCATTTTGTTATTCATATTTGATATCCTGTGTATTCTGTTTAGAGTTATTACTTGTATAATGGATGAAGAATGATAGATATAACCTAATACGAATAAGTTTTGGTCTCTGTCATGCATATCCTATTCATTTGAGCCTGTTTTAAACCTTGTGCAATGTATATACCCTTTCTGTATCCTTAAAAACCATGGCTGCGACATTTATTTGTTACGGTCGTGAGATATTTTTATTGGTTCTTTGCGATAACCCTATATTTATCACGGCTACCTATTTTGTGACTATTTTTATCATGGCCGCAACATTTATTACTATGACCATGAGTTTTGTGCATGATCAGTAACTTAAATATGATGTTTAAGTCTCTTCTGCTTGTTTTAATAGCCCATTTACAGCATGCTAGGGACAAAAATATTATTACATGACCCTTAGAATCTTACTCGATTGTTTTATCGCATACTCGCACATTTTTTTCTTTGCTTTACTCAAACAATACGTTTGGCATATCTAGAAATAATAATCAAGTTGCATAACCATAGGTATTGTAGTTATGATTTTATTTTGTTGATTGATTTTGTTTGAACTCTCTTTAACCCCCTATTATGTATATATTATTTTTAAAAAAATTATAACAAGAACCAATTTTGACAAAGTAGAGACCAATCTCATAGTTAGGCGAAAAGAGTGCCTAACACCTTCTTTTTTGGTATCTTAGCCCCCGAACCATCTTTTTCTCTAGTTATGTCCCTAAAAGACCCACAGTCTTCTTTTTGTTTTTCTTGATTTTTCTTAAAAATCAAGTGGCGACTCCATTTTTCAAAAAGGGTGCTCAAATATCATAGACTTTTATTTTAAAAAGAAAAAAAATATTTTTCTAAAAATAATAGATATCCGGTGCATCCCCCGTGAGACCTAAAACATCTGCAGCTTTTTCTTGCAACTCCGCTTAGGACTAGTTTTCCAAATAAAATCACAAGAGAGCTAAACTTGAAATATCAATAGTTCTTATTGTAAACTTTTCATCGGTATTTGCATTTGCATACTTGCGTGCTTAGTTCTCAAACCCCCGCTCCGCCTACCCGATACCCTGGTCAGTTCACTGTCTCAGAACTATATCGGTGAAGCCAGCAAGCTTTCTGGCCTCATGCTTCCATACATATGGAAAAAAGAGTTATTACGAACCGTTTGACCATGCCTTGCACCATTCCTGGTATTAAGAGGTATATTCTTGAAGACCTACCAGCCTTTTCATGTGCATAAAGATTCTTAGAACCCTTCTTCTAGGATTAATAAGCCTTTTAGGGTTATGTGATTTTTTTATGGATGCATTTGTTTCTATAGTTAGCACCTCAATTAGGATTAGTTTTTGTCCTCCCAATCCGTCGTTGAGGGTGAGTTGTTTTAAGTTTAGGCCCGGCTAACAAGTCTTTCGGTTTACATGAGCCCTTTCAATTCATAGACTTGGGATAATAGCGTCGAGAAGAGAAGAATCTATACGTACTTGGGCCCGATCTCCGAGTAGAAGACTCAGACATACTAATCAGTTGAGATTACCGATGGCAGATCCAAAACTAACTATGGCTGACATGATGAGGGCAATTTTGGAATTACAACGGATTTCTGGAGGAGTAAGTACCACTGTAACAAATCAGGCCAGGATCCAAACTCAATGTTAAGTTCAGATCCAAGCTTTGTGGACTCTAATGTGTTTGTTCTGAATGACCCCGAGGATGGTATAGAAGATAATATTTGAAATGATAATGTGGGACCCGATGGAGCCAAACCAGCAGTTGTACAACATGTTTGGTTGAGAACCCCAAAAATCTTGGCTACCAAGGAGTCGATCTTGTCTGATAAGGTCGACAAGTTGGAGAAGATTTTGAGAAAAACCTGAGCAGTTAAGGACTATATGATAGATGTCGAGGGTTTCTATTTATTCCCTGATGCTAACCTGCCCGAGAAGTTCAAAATGCCAGATATGAAAAAATTTGACGGGACCGGGGACCCGAGGATCCATTTGAGAATGTACGTGGGAACTTTTTTGCCGATGAGTATCAGTGATCAGTTGGAATCCCAGCTTTTCCAACTGTCTTTGTTAGGAGCCGCTCAGAAATAGTTTCTGTCTTTAGATGCTACAAAGACAAGAACATGAGAGGACATTGCTACTATATTCGTCAATCAGTACAATCATAGCATCCAGCTCGATGTCACCACTCGGGAACTCGAGACCACCCGGTAGGAGGCCAAAGAATATTTTGTTGAGTTTCTAACCCAGTGGAGGGCTAAGGTAGCCAAAATGACAAATTGGCCCATTGAAAAAGAACAAATAAGAATGGTGGTGAAGAACTTGTAGCCGTAGTTTCGCAAGTATCTGATCACACAACCATTGATGAAATTTGAGTAGGTTTTTTATCCCAGTAATCAAAAGAGAACCTCGGGAAATTGGGAAGGGAGAACCAAGTCAAAAAACATTTCGAAAATCGTATGCCAGTAATCAAAATAATGCCACCAATGCCATGAACCGAAGTTATGATGTGAACTTACTAAATCCTAACCTGAATCAAGCTAGCCCATCTGCTCAGTCGGCTGCCAAAAATCCACCCCAAAACCAAAAGAGAACCTTCACCCAACTCACTGTGCCTTTAACATCCATCATGAGCTGTCTGATTGAAAGGGGTCTCTTAAAACCTTTAGAGCCGACTCTGCCCCCAATTCCTTTACCACCCAGATATAATCCTACCCAGTACTATGCCTTCCACCAAGGGCACGATCATTTAACCAACAATTACATGAAGATTCGGCATGAGATTCAAGACTTGATAGATAACAAGGTGATTCCTCAATCGAATGTTGCTCAGAAACCGAATGTCACCACCAACACTATGTCGAACCATGCGAACCAACAAAATGTGAACGTCGTTAAAAGAGAATCAGAAGGATTCGATCCCATGAAATTTATAGTTTCCATAACATAAGCAATGCCAATTACAGTTCTGCGGTCCCATCCAGAAGTATTACTGCTTGACGACCTTATTCAGGATTTGATAGATGATGGTTTCGATAATTTTCTGATCTTTATCGTCTACGAGGAGGAAGTTCCTCCCCTATCAACAGTAATGATGAGGAAGACGAAGAAATCAGACGATTGTGAGAAGATCAGGCCTGCCTTGAGGCATTAGATGATTTGGAAGAGGCAAAAATCAACATCAAGGGGCATGTCCTAACCGTCCCAAGTGATGATACAGCCTGGCACCGAGGGGCAGCTTGGTATGGGGAAGCCAACCCGAGTTTTGAAATAGAAGAAACAGGAAAAACAATATTTGAAAGAGGAGAATCCTCGAAGGGGAAGGATGCTGACAGTGAAAGTAAGCAGGAAGAACATCCACCAATCAGTACAAAAGCCAAGGGAAAGAAGGGGCAAAAAAGGAAAGAAAAAAATTCATCCCAAGTGAATTTGTTAGGAACCGCAAGTTTTGCTTTTGATCCTTCTATATACATGGTTCCTTTTCACGAGCCAAAGCCGAGAACACCTAAAAAATTCATCCCAAGTGAATTTGTTAGGAATCGCAAGTTTTACGCTTGATCCTTCTATATACATGGTTCCTTTTCACGAGCCAAAGCCGAGAACACCTTTACCCGAGGGACTGATCTTATGTTCTCTTGAATAGGACTACCAAGAAGAGAACAACTTGTAGGAGTTAGAAGAGATAGAGTAGAAATTCACGGACATAAAATACGATGAAGGAGAGGATGTGCTGGAATGGCACCCGATAGTCGAAGAATCGTGTGACCATTGAGGCCCGTGGGAGCTATGGGGCCCTCCTCTTCCATACGATTATGAAGAGCCATTCGATAAGGTATCACTGTCGCAACTCTTTGAGCTAGAGGCCAATATCGGTGAAGAGTCTGATTGGTTTTTACAAAACAAAATGGGAATTGAGGAAGATTTCTGGGAAAATGAAGGAAACAATGGAGAAAATTTCTAGACCTTCCGAGAGAAAAGCGGTTCGGTGGTCGAGATTCGAGAAATGGTTGACCAATTTGAAGGATTATGGGAGCCTAAAGAGCATATAGAGCATCTAACAAGGAGCGAAAGGCATTTTAAGCTCGCATAGTTAGAGAAAGGGCAACCAAATAGGGGCACAGAGGAACCAAGGAAGCAAACATAAAAGCAAACCAATGAAGAGGAAGACGTAGTTCTGAAACAACTTAAGAAGACACAAGCCAATGTGAGCCTCTAGGGGTTACTTGTAGCGTCCCACAAACATCGACAGGCAATCCTGAAAGGCTTGAACAGCGTAGACATACCAATTGATGTCTCTCCCGACCAACTAGTCGAAATGCTTATACCCGAGAAGCAGTCCAGTGTTATTGCCTTCAGTGGCAGGGATTTTTCAGCAAATGGGCCATCCTACAATAGGCCGTTGCATTTAATCGTTAAATGTCTAGGGAAATGGGTACCGATTATTTTGGTCGATAGTGGTTCCGCCCTCAATGTATGCCCGCTACGAACTGGTTACTTCCTAAGATTGAAAATGTAAGACTTCAAGCCGAGTGCACAGAGGATACGAGTATATATAATAACACGCAAATAGATGTCTTGGGATTGGTGACTTTCGCTATAACAGTGGGAACTTTGGAGAGTGAAGTAGTGTTTCATGTCCTTGATGTGCCAACATCATTTAATCTACTGTTGGAAAGGCCATGGCTGCATAACCCATCGATTAGAGTAGTTCCATCTGCTCTATGCCAAAAGGTAAAGCTGATCAAAGAGGGAGTAACTATCACTATATTGGGTGAAGCTAGCTTTCTAACCCCGCTCAATGACGCTACCCCACTTCTTGAGATCCAACACGGAGAGGAGGATTTCTGGTTAAATGGGTTCGATTTTGACGAAACCAAGGTCGTATAAGTTCTGATGAATGACGAAGGGAGCTATATGAATCTGAAGGTCATAGTCATGATGAAGGAAATGTCCTACTTTCCAGGCATGGGATTAGGTAAGCATCTACAAGGGATTTCGGAGCCAATCTCGGTGAACCATAATCCCCATGGATACGGACTGGGATACAAGCTACAACTGAAAAAATCAAGCACGGAGAAGTATGAGCCGATGTTGAATAGCCGTTTCATCAAAAGGGGGGACAATTTTTCTTACGGCGGGTTTCTCGAACCATGGATAGAAGAGAAGACCAACAAGAAGTTGCCAGGGGTGGAGATCTTTTTCAGCCATCAGCTATCCGATAGTGATGAAGAGGCCAAGATTTGGTAGATGGGTTTTGCCAGAAAGATGTAAACAGATTGGGAAAATCTTTGTGAAGAAGGAGATCTAGGATCTTTCTTCAATAAAGTGATGGCCTAGGTGCGTATAGAAAATGATGATGAAGACGAAGACGTTCTAATGATGGAAGCTGACGCACCTACGGATCACACCTCACTTATCATGGATGCAACTAAAATAAAAAATAGTCAGTTTTTTGAGTCTTTTATTATGCATGATATAACAAGTTAGTTGGAATTCGACTCTGTTGAATCTGTCTTTACCGAGTCGGTTAACGCTGAGTCAGTTGGAAATGCATCTGTTGGCATCCCGAGCTCTTTTTGTTTTGAGTCTCAAGATGTAACCCCTTTTGAAATTAATGAAATGAAATTAGACTTTGCTAACTTTGATGTGTCTAAAATATTTTGTCTTAATTCCGAAGATTTTAACAAATTCGAGGAGGATACCTCCCAATGATTAAAATTTTTAATCGAAAAGAAAAAAACAAATGTGAGCTAAACCTGTAACCAAAGAAACTGTTTTAATAAATCTTGATAATGAAAAAGATCCACAAATGGTTCAAGTTGGTTTTACGCTATCTTTAGAGGAACGTGAACAACTAATCTTTTTTTTAAAAGAATTTAAAAATATTTTTGCATGGTCCTACGTGTTAGAGTTGGAATACTGAAAATCATATTTTTTAGTATTTGATTTTATTTTAATAAAATTAATTTTCTATTTTATGAGATTTTAATGAGCGATGTATGTATATCATTTCTTTAATATTATGCAAGGAAGTCATTTATTCTGTATAATATTTAATCTGATGTGTAGAGTACAGCTTATACACAGAAGATCAAATTTTAGGTACTTGCAGAATATAAGTTTTATATTTACAGTTTAGATGAAAATAGATATACCATCGGTACGACTGTAACACAGAATTTTAGTTGGACTATTTTGGTTACGAGAAACAGATAATAGCGTCGTCTATTGTTCTGACTCTCTGTGCTAGTACATTTTGGGTGTATTGAATGGGACACATTGGGATAATTAATTTTATATTGACTATATAAATTAATTTACACTCCATGATTATTATGAATAGTGCATAAACTCTTAATTCTGAAATAATTATTAATTAGCGTATATTTAATATTTATTGTTTTGATTCATTAGAGGGTGCGATCTTATATGGGTCTATATTCCTGGTGAGTTGGATGACAGTATTATTTATATAGTGAATAATAATTATTGATGAAATTCACGTCTCGAAATATCAGAATTGATGATACCCCCTTAAGGAAACTTATAAGTTTTGACCGGACCAAACTCTACATGTGGATTTGATTATCCGATGGTTAAATAGGTTAAGTGGAAGGCTTAAGGAATTTCAAGATGCCGATTAAATTAAATTATCAATAATTAAGTTTAATTGGCGGATATCGAAAATCTTAACCTAGAAAGAAATGTTAGGCATTTAAATATGCGGGTAGGCTGAACCATATTTATAACTTGTCTTCAAGACTAAAGCTAATTAGGTTCTGGCAGTACGATTTCTCGATAGATTGCAGCCTACACTACATTCGAAAATCACATAAAGGAATACAGTAGAATGTCTGATGGGAGTTTCAACTCAGAATCAAATCATAGTTGAAAAATCGATCGGCAATAAGATATTTTTCTAAATTAACTTTGATTACACGGATTTTAATTTTGATCGTTTGACGTCAAAAGTTTTATCTGGAGCCCATTTCGGCGTTTACCCGTCTAATTATTTTTTTACGAAAAATCGTTTACAAAACAATGATCTTGTCAGTTTTGCCTACAACAGTTGGTATTAGAGCCGTTTTATTTTTTGTTTACAATTTATCGGGACTGAGTAGTTTTTGAACTGTGCTAACTTGGTATTGCAAATATTCTAATTCTGATTTTATGATTATCTATTTTTTCATGTTTGATCGAATGTGATCTTTCGGGACATATGTATTGATGTAATAGCTGTATCTTTTTTTAAATTTTTGTTTAGATTATTTTAAGAACATTTTAAGGGCCACGGATCGTAGTAATTTTTTAACGGGTTTTAAACATTTTTTTGCGAAAAATTTTCTGCAGTATTTATGCAGTAGAAATAATAACAAAAATAAGTCAAAAATAGCGGAAAAAATGAGCAAAAACATCCCACCACTGGCGGCGATTTGGGGCCAATTTTGTTGATTGTTTTGGTCATTTTTGGTACTGTTTCTTGAGCAATTTTTAGGAATAAAATAGCAGTAAATATATCTTAAAATAATGTCCAAAAATTATTAAAAAATTAGGCCAAACAGTGTGCAAAAATAGGCAGCGGCGGCTCCCCAGCGGCGCAGCGACGGTGGCCCTTCGAGGCTGTTTGTAGGGTTTTTTGGTATTATTTTTGAGACATTCTTTGAAGAAACAGGTAGCTAAATATTTGAGCTATTTTTTCAACAAAAAAAAAAGGAGCAAAAAGACCACCGAAAAAAGCCCAAACAGTGGGCTGTTTGGGGCTGCAGTGGTAGTTTTTTTCTAGGTAATTTTCTGGCTATTTTCCTGGCAGTTTTCGAGGTGATTTTTTGACAAAAAATTATTACTTTTGAGTTCTATTTTCAGTATAAAAAATGTTAGAAATGAAACAGCGAGACAACGGAAAAAGCCGCATGAAGTCAACAATTTAGGGCGGCGCAGGCAGTGGCTGGTGGCCGATGGTGGTTTGGCAGCTTTGGGGCTGTTTTGATCGTAATGTTCTGATATGTTTTGATTCTCGTGTGATATAATTGTATATCACAATGTATCAGAGAAGTCTGATGCAATCGACATACAAGAAATTGGTTCAAATAGGGATTATTACAGCTTATTTTCAACAGGAAACTGAAACGCTTCAATGTTTCACTTTGATCATAAAATTAGCATATACACATATCTTGCATATATACTCTCTTATACTGCGTGGATGATGTATATCTATTTTATATATTCTGTTAATTTAATTAATTTGAAAAATTCGATTTTAATTAAAATATTTTGTAAATAAAATAAAATAAATTTTTTAATTAAAGATTTTAATTAAATGGAAAATTTTAGATATTTTATTTTTTTATAAAATATCACGTTTAAGATAATTTTTCATAAAATCGGATATCTTGAAAAAACATGAAAATTAATTCTGAATTTTGAATTAATTAAATAGAAAAATATTTAATCTTAATAAATTATTATT